>CAKNXH010058336.1:51684-78667 GCA_932178445.1 Andricus quercusramuli | reverse complement strand
GCAAATTTTAATAATATTTACTAACCTCAATAGTAACTCGTAGCTACTTAAAGAATTATAAAATATATTGGAATAAAAGTTAAAACTATTGCATTTATTGTAAAAGACATTTGAAGTATTTATTAACCTCTGTAGTAAAACTGCAAGTCTGCACTATTTACTAATTTTGGTAGGAGAAAATAGTAAATTTGTTGGATTAATATCTGTAGAAGATAACAGTATTTACAAAGTGCTGTAGTAAAATGATGCGCAGGGACCGTGCGCATCGAATTACTAACTGGTTAGCAAAATCTGCTACAGTGGGAATAGTAAAAAAAATAAATACGTGTTGCTAACTTTCACACAAGCCTACCTACACACATGTTCTACATTTAACGCATAATTCACATTTATTTAAATTAAGAATTGACAACATTAGAAATTACATATATATGTATATATTCTTAAAAGATAGTATTTTATATTATTAAGCTGAAACAGAAAAATCGGGTTAGAAGAAAACGAAGGCTGGCGGGAATCGAACACGCGTCTCCGGGACAGCAGTCGGGCGATGATCCATCTACCTATAAGACATTGTGGGACTCAGAATGAAAACTTCCATATGACCTAAATGATAGAAAGTTTATTGGTTCTAATTCATTTAATCCTTAATTGATTAATATTCATGATATTCTTATAATTTTAAACAACAAAATTTTTAATGTAATTAAAATAAGTAAATATATTTTTTTTAATTATGTTTTTTTGCGGATTTTGCATTGAAACATAAATTAGATGTCATTTTCGCAACCTAAAAATATGATCGGCGATCGACAAACGTCAGATGCACTCGGCCGCGCTCGGTCCAAGGCTCGATACTTTCTGCTAAATCAGTTAGTAATATTTAGGACCAAATTTAATAATTGGTATTAACCTTTGTTACAAAAAGTAGGAAATGTCCATAATTCACATCGTTTACCTACAGACAATAGTAATTTCTTCTACATATTTAGTATATTATGTTATTTAAAATACTTATTACTTTTATTTTTTTTTGTACAATTGATTAATTTCTCTACTAATTTTTCCTACATCGGATTTTACTACAGAGAATAGTAAGGATTGCTATTGCCAAATAGGAAATCTTCTTATAAAAATAGTATAACTTATTATTTGTGTATTAAAATGTCAAAATTTAAGCATTTTGCCCCCATTTGCTATCCGTTTTAGTAATTTTTCTAACCTAAAGTTTCTCAGTGTACATACTTATAAAATAAAAATTTCTTTTGCTGGATATGGCTTGGATTTAATGCGCAGGGATGTTTAAAATAAAAAATTTCTTACTTGCAATGGTAATCATTGTCAATAAATTCTATTGACAAAGATGAATATTATGAATTGTTCATTTGGAAAGGATATTTTGGTATTAAAATTACTGGCTTCTATAAAAAAAAAAGTCACATTTGATCAAAAAAATATGTCTCTTGATATACAGTACAGGCCAAAAGTTTGAATACACCTAAGAAAAATCCGCTGAAGTAGTATTTTCATATTTTTGCTGCTTGCAGTTGGATTGATTTCTGTATAAAATACATTCAGAAGGAGCAGGAAATGTTAAAACTATGTTGTACATACCGAAATTATGTGGATAATGTAGCAAAATGAGTATTAACTACAAAAATAGTTTTTTTCTTAAGTGTATTCAAACTTTTGGCGTGTATTGTAATTTGTTAATTTTATCAACAAATTATGAGAAGAAATGTCCAGTGTGGATATTTACCCGTAACCTTAATGAAAAATAGGCCGAGTATAATTTAATTGTCCGGATAGTCCGCATGTTCATCTACGTTTATCTGGCAGAAATATATAAAAATATATACCTGGCAGAAAAGTTTAGTGTTGAAAATATAAGATTAGATACAATTTGTTCAATTTGTAAACAAATGATAATGATAGATACTTAAAGGCATTACATCATGTCACTACTGTCACTGGCAAACTCATTTAATGACAATAAAAAAAATAATTATAGTATGTTGACTTTGAATGTGCTTACTTAGTAATTGCTCATACAATTTGTTTTCTAAGACAACGCGCATTTGTTTTTGTAATTTGTTTGAAAAGGTCACAAATGTTACCGGAAGACATATTTTTATGATCAAATATCACTTTCATGATAAAAGCTGGTAATTTTAATACCGAAATATACTTTACAAATCCATAGTATTCAGTGTTTTTCAATAGAAATTATTTATAACGATTAGCATCAAAACTAAACAAATTTTTTTCTATTTCAAACACCCTTGCGCATTACATTCGCAGCAAGTTCAGGAAAAGAAATTTGTTTACAACTATTTAGAAACACAGTTTTTTAGCTTCAAAATATACTATTTCGCCTCTAATACCTCAAATTTTCATCCAAATCAAATTATGGGTTTCAGAAATATCGACAGTTCCAAAAAATCCAACCCCAAAATTCAATATAGCGTAACTATCGTAATATTCAACAATTTTTAAAAACCTTAGACCTTCAAATGTTTCTTACGTAGCACTATAATTGCACTGCGTTTCATTAAAATCGAACAAATAAGAATATATTCGACTAATTTCCGACGGAAAAGCAAGCGAAGAGTATAAAAACGAAAAGGAATGTACGTTATACAGGGTGTCCCAGACTCAAGTGTCCGGACTTATATGGCCGCATGAAAATTTAAAAAAATGCGTTGAAATCCTGTTCACGCATACACGACTGTTTATACGGTGCTCCTGATTGGTCCAGCTTCAATATTTTATAACTCAAAAATTAAAACTTCAACTGTTTTTTGGAAAAGAAATTTTCTATTTATTTTTTGTATTTTTATACGGCTATATAAGTCCGGACACTTGAGTCTGGGACACCCTGTATTATTTAAAAAAATCAGGCATTGACAGTCCCGTAAATACGAATTCTGCAGATGATTTCTCGTGCACGATTATGGTACTGCTTTATACTTGTCACACAAGAGTGTGACAATTACAAAGAAACGTATATTCACGTCAAAAAGGACATAAGTTTCCTTTTTTTAAAATGAATAAATTGTTTTTCTGCAGGACGTGCCTGTATACGTTTAGTACCAGTGCGCAAAAAATCTGTCCCCTCACAAGATCCCTCGTGTTCTTCAGAATGAGAATAAGTTATTTTTTCGGATTCTGCAGCACTTTCACAGGTCATCCGAAACTGAAGTTCATCTTCAAAAGTTTCGTTATCACCTTCGGAAAGGCGAAGGTGAAACGAATCATCCGAAACAGTTTGAGATGTTGCATCTTCAGTTTCGGGTGATTCTGTTTCCGGTGCTTCAGAATCAGAAAAAATGTTATTCTGCTCTGCAGTGAGGTCAGAATTTGCGGGCGAGACTTCATCTGCAGAATTAGTAATTAAATAGTTGTCAGTACCTGGTTTGTCTACGTCACATGTCTTTTGCGCTTTTTTGTTCGCTTGCTTCTCCGTTGAAAGCTTAGACTTTATATACTTCTCCACATTTAGCACCTCCTTGTCGACATCGTCCGCACAATAATTATGTGAACACAATATCCTCCTGAATTCATCTGAAAAATATAATTTAAATTATCAACTATTTCGAATTTTTTTATTTTTAGACATTTGCGCATTTATAATCAAATTCCATACCTTTAAGTATACGTATTTTATGTATATCCAATCGTTGCGTGGCCTCCTTTCTATTAACTTTTTTATTGAAGTTACATTCTTTCCCAGTGAGACTCTGGTTTAGTATTTCATCACGAGTGAAAATGAGGGTCACCAGATTTCGTACTATTTTCGATGGATTGGCCTTTCTATTACATCTTATTGCCTCGAGGCCGAATTTGTCCACAAACAATCCGTCTGACAGTTCCACCTGTAAAAAAAAAATACTTTTAAAATAATTTGTAAAATTCGATTCGTGAAAAGTTACTATTTTTTGGGATGAATTATATAGCTGATGGATCGAAAAATAATATTTTTGTTCAACCTGCTCTGCAATTATTTAAATTATTTCCATTTGTTTCATTTTTGTTCAATCAAATCGTGAAAATGTAGTATTTTCTGGAATCAATGTTACAATTAACGAATTCTGAGAGTAATATATATTTCAATTTAGAATATTTGGCAATTATTTAAACATATTTCCATTTGTTCGAACAATGTTATTCCTCTGTAGTGTGAAAAATTATTATTCTCTGGAATTAATTATGCAGTTGATAAATGTTCTTCATTGTTTCAATAATTGAATTCACTTCGTCTTCTTTACAGGAAAGATGAAGAAAATTCTAGCTTTTCTCAAATCTCTTAAACAGTAGTTAAAAAACATTAGTATTGTTTACATACTTAGGGTATGAGTTTGAAGTTAAGAAAATACTGAATACTAATAAGCGATGTAGTGTAGGAGATTCGGAAAAAGTAGAATTTTCTCCACCTTTCATTCATTCTAAAAAAATAATAAGTTTTCCTAACGTACGGGGGGCGGGGAAAATGTTTAAACAAATGAAATTGTTTGAATAGTCACAAAATGTGTTAGAAAAAGAAATATTATTTTTCAAGTTCATCATTTGCGAAATGAGCCTGAAAAAAGAATAACTTATCCCGATATAATTCATGCTTAAAAAAATCCAAAAAATATCGTCTTTAGTATCAATTTTACATAAAACTGCTATTGTGCATTTTGGGTCATTTTCCGGGCTGGGTCAGAATAAAAGTTATTGTTTGGAAATTATTCCTTGAACATTCCTTAAGGGGTTATATCTAGATATTTCAAGCGATTTTTAAGCTTTTTTTGGGAATGTTAATAAAATGTTATTAAAATGGACTACATAGGATCTATTACAATTACTTTGTGGATACTTTTTTATTAAAAGAATTCAAAAACTGGGGAAAACATGGCCTCTGCTGCAAAACATGTTTTCTTATTATTTGGGGTGAGCATAATAACCAACAAGATTTCATTAGTATATTCCTATACGTATTTCACGGTGTGCTTGAAAGGGGTTTCGGATATTTCTTCTACAATTTTAGATTTTTCTATTGGATATGTTGCGATGCGTGTTCCAAACTGCCTTTCTTTTTTACATTTTCTCAGAATAACTCAATGAAATCGATTTGAAAAAAACTCATGTACAACATTCCTGAAATAAAATTTTTAAAAAGAAATTATCATCATTTAAAAAAGTAGGGTATAAGTTCGGAGTTATGAAAATACTGAGCAATAAGCGTCATAGTCTGAAAAAATCGAAAAAACCAGAATTTCCTCCATATTTCCTTTGAAGATAAATAAAAGAAATAAAAATTGTAACAAATAAAATTTAATTAAATAATTGTCAAATATCGTTACAAATACATTGCTCCCAACGTGTGTTAGTTGTATAAATAATTGCAGTAAATAATACATTTTTACAATCTACAGGTGAAAAAATTTTAAACAAGAAGTTTTTCAATATAATTACCACATATATCATGAAAGATATATTACCCTTAAAATTCATCAACTGTATCATCTATCCCGAAAAATAATAATTCTTTACGATATACAGGGGAAAAGAAATGGTTGAAACAAATAATAATTGTTAAACCGAATCAAAATTAGTGATGAAACTACTATTGTGCATATTTTGGGGCATTTTTCGGGCAGGGTCAGAATTAAAAGTTATTGGGAGAAATTTATTTCTTGAAAATTCATTAAGATGTGATTAAACTTTAATTTACAAAACACACAATAACAAGTGTGTTTTTTATGGTTGATTCTGAACCAATCCATTCAGATTATTACATTTTCCACATAGGAAAAGAAATAATCCGGAAAGTCACACATTTCGAAAAATTGGTGATAAATAAATTGAGGTAAAATATTTATGCCTCATTTAAAAGAAATTTTACACCTTCTTTTTTCCTTTGTTATATAAATTGGTTTCTAATGATCCTGAAACTAGGTAGTATGGAAAACTAATTTTTATTTTTGAATTTTTTTATGGTCTGATTTCGGTGCAAAAACTGGTATATAAAAAAGGAAATTCCATTTCGATCTTAAATGAATAACAAGTACTACTTTTTTCCATTTTTCGGAAAACCGTGCTGTTCTCATTTAAAACCCTATGTGAATTTTGCAAACCCAGGGCACGGGTTAATGTTGACCAATTTGAAAAGAAAAGATAATTTTTTTCCGGGAAACGAACAAATTGGGGAGATCGATCACCAAAAATGGAAAGTTGAATTTGTACAGATATGTATAATATAAATCTAGACCACCCTACTGAACACTCTCTAAGTGTGAATTAATTATGGCTATGGACAAAAGACAAATTTACATTGAGTTTATAATACATACCTGATCCACTGATCTCGTACTACTACTGAGGGCCAAGCTTACACTTGCGTCACTCCTACCTGTGTTCTGACAACTAATGTCCTCACTTGCTCTTCTAGTTTGAAGTAACAATGTGTCTATATAATGAATAAATAAATTACATTTCACGTGATAAGGTTATTCGAAATCTTATGACTACACGTTACTTTTTGCCAAAGCCTTGCTAGAATTATCTAATATTTGACATGCACTACCGTCGGAAATAGTGCGCACGACTCTTGTGAGCTCTATTAAAAGTCACTGCTGACTTGGAACCATGATATTTTGGTGAAAAAAAAGATAGGGCATTAAAAAAAAACTGTTTGAAAGCTTATGAAATTCCACGTCTAGTGGTGCCCAACAAATATTTTTTTGACATTCTGCAAATAATAAAGCACGTGAGAAGTTTAAGAACAAAATTCAAGATTTCCTCAAATTTTCTACCTCAACTTCAACTTTTACCACGACCAAGGGAAATTTTTTCAAAAACCTGAAAATTATACGACATCGAGCCTGAAATCTTATCTGATCGTGATCGTCGATTAAAACTGAGGTCAGATACGATTAAACACTTTCATCATATCTCGGGTACCCGTGAATGAATTTTCAGGTTTTTGAAAAAAATTCCCTAGGTCGTGCTAAAAGTCGAGCTTCAGGTAGAAAATTTGAGAAAATCTTAAATTTTGTTTTTAAACTTGTCACGTTTTGTATTATTTCCAGAAGGTCAAACAAATATTTGTTGGGTACCCCTAGACGTGGAATTTCATAAACTTTCCAACTGTTTTGAAAAAAATTGCACGATCTCTTTTTTTCACCGAAATATCGTGGTTCGAAGTCAGCAGTGATTTTTAATAGCGCTCACAAGAGTCGTGCGCACAATTTCCGACGGTAGTGTACTTTCATATTTTTTATATTTTTAAAAAACTTTCACCTAAATATTTAACCGACCGTTTCCCTCAAATAAAAAATAAAAAACCTTTGCACAAATTGTGAACGGCTTCTAAGCAAATATACAATACATCTTCTGTATATGAAAATCGTACTTACCTAGTTTTCGATCTATGGTGATGCGCAATGCAGAATTTGATTCCTGCAAGTCTTTAATGATCTTATTCTTTATTTTACATTCCTCCTTAAAGCGTCTTAACTCCGCCTGTAGGGCAATAACTAGCGAAGATTGTTTTGACCAGTCAGCAATACTAACTTGTATCATCGATTTGTCTGCGTCTAATTTTTTTTGTAATTTATCCATCACATTGGCTTGGAGATCCACTTTTCGGCTTCTTTCCACCCTCGTATTTTCTTTTCTAGCAGCCTAAACAAAAATGAATTTTTTGTATGATTAAGTGTCGACAAGCTCCTACTTATTTTTACCATAAATTAATGCATTTCTGTTAACCAAATATTTGTCTAATAATATAATATTGACATGAAAGGTTTTTTCTTCAACTTTATTGATAAAACATGATTTTTATCCAACCATAAGAAACAATTTCACACTTTAATCAAAATAATTCACAAATTAATCAGGCTTTAAATACTACATAGAATTCAAATAATGTGAATACCTATACATAGTACTTACAACAACTTCCTTTTTTGACTGCGCATTTTTTTCTATGTTACAATCGCTGCCATGGTTTTCTTCCGATGAAATTTCTTTTGTCTTGCTAAATTTGGATAAACTATTTGTTGCAGGCCTTGGCAAACGCTTTCCAGTGGATAATACTTCCTCTAATCCTTCCCGCGTTTCTGTAACAAAATATTATCATTAATCCTTAGAATAAGCTTTAAAAATTATTGTGTAACAAGTTTTTTTAAAATATTGACTTGCAGAAACATGGGTTCGCCAATCGGTTCTACTTATAATTCTCAATAGACCTAAGTTATTTCACATCGGGCTGGCAGTCCACGTTAAATTCAAACAATCATTTGTTACTTAAATATACTGTTTTTCAAAAGAAATAAGGTGACAGAGAATTCTTTTTCAACAAAATTATATGCGTTTTTGTATTTTTAAACTTGAAAACACAAATGATCAAAAAATGGTCAAAATTTTGGTTAAAAGTCTGATTTTCTCATCCAATATATTCATTTATCAGTTATATTTTTCTTCTTCATTCTCCCGTATAGAAAATTATCGGGGCAAAATTGCCTCCAGTCAGGATCTTGTCTAGACTGTCTAGAGCATTTTCTTTTCGGTCCCTAATCGGGTGCTCGGTAGCCATCAATGACCAAGAAATGTTCTAAATATAAAACCCAAATATCATTTTGCATATTTCCAAGAATAGCCAGGGTGTTTAAAAGTACCAAAGGCCAAACATGAACATTTAAAAAAATTATTTTTCATCCTTATCCATTTTTTTGCACATTTTCAAAAATATGAACTGTTTTTAAGAGTTTAATAAATGAAAAATGAACTTTGAAAAAAAAACAGAAATTTTTTATCATTATCTAGACAGTTTTTGAAATAATTTTTAACGACAACCATCTTAAATATATTTGTACAAGACAGAATAAATTGGCCTTTAAATATATCATTCTACGATGAAAATAAATAGATGCGTATTTTATATTTTAGCCGAATAAAAATTATTTTAGGAATCAAGACCAAGAATTGAAGTGAACTTTCCAATTGTCAAAATCTGTCGGCAACAGACAGATTTTTTTTTACATGCTGTATTTCTCTACTGTTTACATATATTTGGATATCTGTTTCTGTGAATGATGAGGAAATCTCTAATTTATGGAACGAGCCAAAGAAAAACTAAAAATTTTAGAAAATGAGCATTATGGCGGCTATTTTTTTGAACAGAAAAAGTAAACATTTTTTTATCTACTTTTTTATCTACTTCATCTACCTTTGCATTTTGTAAATTTAATTACTAAATGAGAATAAAGTAATTTATTTAATGTGTGTTGATAAATAATTTCACACAGTAATGATTAAGTAATAAAGTGATTCCAGTGCTAGATAATGCCTGATTTAGAATTATTAAATAAATAACTTATTATTTCATTTCATGAAACGTCACTGCCACTTGTACACGTACAGAAACGTAGCCTTCCATATTATTTCGTGTTTTTAGTATTTTGGTAGTGACTTTCGTATTTATTGCGTGTTTATAAAATGTAATTTCTCCCCATTCGTACTGACGGGTGCGTCTAACAATATTTTTTTCATAGGTTTATGAATACATTTGCGCAAGTTATGATATATTTTTAAGGTTATCTAATAGACTTGAATTATAATATGTATATGAGATTTTATGAAATCTTGAATTGTAGATTTTATTATCTCAGATTATAAAATTTTATAATCCAAGATATTGTTCCGTCATATATATTTCTTAATATGAAGAGATTATACAGTTTTAATTATCTAGATCGCTGTCCTATATTTAATTATTTGATTAAATCCGGTAACATATTTTTTATTGCCGGGTATAATGCATTTTTCTCAGTGCTGTTTCTTGAAACTGGATTAAAATTACTTTCATTTATTGATGATAAAGGAAAAACCTTGAGTGACCATTTGATATTATGAAACTAATGAATTGTTCACAAAGTGTATTTTTTCTAATTAAGATATTACTACCTTTTCCAAAATTCGTTTCCAATTTATTTTTTCTCCTACTTTGCCTGGCTCCATCATAAACCAGTCTTCCGTTGAAGATTATACTCGTAGCAAGGGGTCTAGCATTTTTAATCTCTTTATAACACAAGTGACTAAGCCTAACTGTGCCTGTTAAAAACCGCCATAAAGTGGGATTTTCCCGGGTTACCAACTAAATTCATACCTGGTGGAATATTTTCTCGTTCATAGCCCGTAGCTGGTGAACAAAAGTCTCGAATTGGACTGAAGTTTCAGACGTGATTTGACGAATTTTTTTTTAATTTTTGGCTTATATATTGTCTAAAAACATAAAGTAATGCACAGAAACCGTTTCTGTATTTGCTAATGCGATTCCAGCGACAAAAAAAAACAGAAAACCCATGCTTGCAAAGATAGACAGTGAGTTCTTCCCCGAAACGAAAAAAGGGTTACATTTTAACCCACCCTATTCGAAAGGTACTATCAAGAGGTATTAGAACAAATTTTTAAATAATTTTTCCATTTGCGCACAATAGTTTAAATTGATCAAAACTGCATGAAAACTCGTGCTGCCAAGAATAGACGGTGAGTTCTCCCCCAAAACGAAGAGGGGGTGACTTTTCAACCTACCCTATTCGAAAGGTACCATCAAGAGGTATTGGAAAAAGATTTTTAAATAATTTTTCCATTCGCGGACAATAGCTAAAGTTGAGAAAACCCGTAAGAAACTTCTGTCCCCAAGGAAAAACGGTGAGTTCTCCCCAAAAACGAAGAAAGGGTGACATTTTTAATCCACCCTATTCAAAAGGTACCATCAAGAGGTATTAGAAAAAAATGTTTAAACATTTTCCCATCTGCGGACAACAGCTAAAATTGAGAAAATCCGTCGGAAAGTCGTCCTGGCAAGGATAGACGGTGAACATGTTTCAAAATTTTTGTTGAATACCTCTTGATGGTACCTTTCGAATAGGCTAGGTTAAAAAAGTCACCCCCTCTTCGTTTTGGGGGAGAACTCACTGTCTATCTTTGCGAGCACGTTTTTTCCAGTTTTTTGTCGCTGGAATCGCTTTAGCAAAAATATAAACGGTTTCTGTGCATTTTTTTTTTTTGACAATATGTAAGCCAAAAATTGAAAAAAAATCATCTAATGACGTCTGAAACCTCAGTCCAATAAGTCTCGAGTGTTTTATAAAATATAGTTATTGACCGATGCCATTCCAAATCGTGCACAGAGGTCCAAGTTAGGGTGTCAGAATAAACTGGCCTGTAAATACAATATCATTGTACAACAGGATGATCCAAAAATTTTTGTATCGAATTTTTATTGGGACACTTCAGAAATTTGTTCGAATCCACACAAAAATGAATACATTCTTTTTTTTTTGAAAAAAATGATACTTAGGGGTGCCGCAAGTCCCAATAAGTTTAACATGTATTTCCCATAAGAAAAATAGACGTTTATGTGTAAATCTCATTCAGAATCCTCAATATTATCTCAATAGAGTTGAAACTCAACATTTCTCTTCACAGTTAGTTATAGAATACGAATAAAATATCACTTTTCAAATGCCAATACCATAAGTCTGTTTAATAGGTTCCCAAAGAAATCCCATAAGTGAAAAAATGGGTTTTGCGAGTTTTTCGCGGTAATTATGTCTGTTCTTGCGGTTTTTTCAGTGAAAATTATTTCTCGCACATAAAAGACCATTTCATACTGATGATTAGATATTCACATAATTTGTTTAAACAATTTCTTATTGTTTTTAGCAATTTTCTCATAGAATAGAGTTATAAAGACGCGGCTTTTTCACATCTTTTCCATTTGTTGTCCAATTTTTAATTAGAGGGAAGTGATATTTCATCAATGTTAACAAGAGGGATTGTTCAAACAATTTTTTATCAATCTTAAGAATATTCTCTTAGAAAAATGCTACAAAATTGCAGTTTAAAAAAAGCACTTTTAGTCAAATTTTCAATTGAGATAAGTTAAGTAATTAATTAGAGTCAAGAAAATTAATTGTTTAAACAATGTATGTATTATAATTATTGATAATATTATATTCGGATAATGCTAAAAAGATGCGTTTTTTTAATTTCTGTCTTTTTGTCCAATCTTCATTTGGAGTGAAGTAATAATAAATTCAAGTTAACAACATGATTGTTTCAACAATTTATTATTATTGTTGATAATATTCTCTTTGATTAATTGGTAGAATTTTGCGGTTCTTTCTGAAATTTTCAACTGTTTGTCTATTTTTCATTAGGCGTGACTCAATAATTAATTAGATTCAGCAAAAATAATTGTTTAAACGAATTATTATCGTTCATGACTATCTTCATCATTTCAGAAAAAAGCCACTTTCTAGCACTTATCTAAGAAAAGATAGTTATAAACAACATTAAATTATTGAAACAACTTCTTTGTTAACTTTAATTAATTATTACCTTACTAAGTGAAAAAAGGATAGAAAGGTAAACATTGCCGAAAAACCGCAGCTATCAGGCATTGATATAGATGAAGATAGTCATAAACAATAATAATTTGTTTAAACAATTATTTTTGTTAAATCTAAATAATTATTAAGTAACGCCTAATGAACAGCAGAAAAACAGTTGAAAATTTCAGAAAAAACCGCAACATCCTACCAATTAAGCAATGAGAATATTATTTACAATGATAATAAATTGTTTAAACAATTATTTCGTCAACTTGATTTCATTATTACTTCACTCCAAATGAAAAATGGACAAAAAGCCAGAAATTAAAAAAAACGCGTCTTTCTATCTTTATTCAAATATAATATTATTAATAATTATAATATATTGTTTAAACAATTAATTGGCTTGACTCTGATTAATTCCTTAACTTATCTTAATTGAAAATGTGACTAAAAGTGATTTTTTTCACACTGCAAATTTGTATCATTATTCTAAGGGAATATTATTAACATTAATGATAAATTGTTTGAACAATCGCTCTTGATAACATTGATGAAGTATCACTTTCCTCTAATTGAAAGTTGGACAACAAATGCCAAATTTGTGAAAAAACCGCGTTTTTCTAACTCCATTCTATGACAAAAATTGCTAGAAACAATTTATGTGAACATCTCATCATCAGTATGAAATTGTCTTTTATGTGCGAGAAATAATTTTCACTGAAAAAATCGCGAAAAAAGTCATAATTGCCGCGAAACACTCGCAGAACCCATTTTTTCACTTATGGGGTTTCTTTGGGACCCTATAAAAGAGACTTATGGTGTTGGTATTTGAAAAGTGATATTTCATTCGTATTCTATGGCTAATTGTGAAGAGAAATGTTGAGTTCCAACTCGATTGAGATAATATTGAGGATTTTAAATAAGATTTGCAAAAACTTCTTTTTTTTTATAAGAAATACATGTTAAACTTCATGGGGCTTGCGGCACCCCTAAATATCATTTTTTCAAAACAAAAAAAATGGATTTATTTTTGTGTGGATTCGAACAAATTTCTGGGGTGTCCCTATAAAAATTCAAAAAATATTTTTCCAATGCATTTTTGGACCACCCTATTGTACAATGGAAATAAAGAGATATATACTTCATAGTTTAGCCGAATAAAATTTATTTGAGAAATTACGAGCTACCGTAAAACGGATTAAAGTCGCTCATGCAGGGTAGAGTAGCTCACCAAGAAATTTGCACAAAATATATTTGACAATAAAGTTTGACAGGCCTCCTAATTAAGACTATTAATAATCTTTCATTTTTTGCCCTAGGTAATTTCATATTGAATTTTTTATTATAGCAATGTGCACTACATTTTACACAAATTATTTTTATAAGTAAATTATTTTTTCAGCGAGAAAAAATTTTAACTTTTGTGAAAACTGCTAAGTAAACAGGTAAATGTGAAGAGTACAGAATTGTTCATAATTAAAATTTCTACGGAAAAAGTGTTGTGAAACTTTCTAAAAGGTTGCATTCCATCGACCATTCCATCGATCCAAAATTACATTTTTCAAACATTTTTATATACATATTAAAATTTGTTGTATGTTACACGTTGTTAAAAATAAAATCAATGTCTTTCATGAAAATTACAAAAAATTGAAATAAACCATAATTTACTGAAAAATAAGTCCTAATCTTTTTGAGCCATGATTAACGGCTATACTTCCGAAAAGGTCACCCAAAAATATTGACTTGATGAGCACGTCAGAGCAAAAGAAAGACTCCTCAGAGTCGTGAGGAAAAACGAGACAAGTGCCTTTAGAAAGCGAAACTGAGGTGCTCAATTAGCCTAGGGGTTCCTTTCAGATCCTAGTTGATCGCACTAAAATGATTTTTGGCGCAAGTCAATATTAATTAAGTTATTCATAATTTTGACTTTTTTTTTTAAATCTCAAAAAATATTAATTTTGTAAACATATGTTGTTCATAAAAGTTGTAAATCTCGTAGAAACACATATTTTTTAAATTGATACTTTTATCTAAAATAAATATTTTTCGAGAAAAATGACAAGAATGAATTTTCAGATTTTTTTGTTACAAAAATGTAAAAACTTAAAAAAGGGGTAGGCACGAGTGATGGGAGGGGGTGTGAGCAATTTAAAGTACCCAAGATTAGGACGCTTGGTTCTTTTTGGCCGTTGGAAAAGGTGGTCGGCGTAAGTGGCAGTTTAAATTTTCGTCTCCCGACTTTCTCCTGATAAATATTCGTGATTTTTACAGATTTAGAAAAAATATACTCTCTTTGCGAAACCCACAGTTTTTTTTACATATATGATCAATTGCGGAAGTCGATTAGCATCAGCAAACCTTCTTGCAAGGAATCTATTAACTATGAATATAATAAGTAGGATAAGGAAATTTTTGTGTCTGATAAAGGAAAATACAGAAACACGTTTTATTGTAACGTGTACTAACAGTAAATACATTAAAATATATTAAAAATAATTAATTACTTAAAATGACGAGGTAAAAAAATAAGCAATGTAAAAATTTATTATTAACCCAATTTTTAAATATTTTTCGAACATTTTTATTAAAACGATTCATAATTTCTGATTTGGAATTGAAAACTTTTGAAATTTAAAAAAAACAGATATATGTAGAACGTTTTTGCACGATTTAATTAGAAAAAAAAGAGTTGAATTGTATAATTTCTAATTTGAAGCGCTAAAAATAAAACAATTTTATTTTTAATTGAAGAATTACGAAATTGAATGATTTCAGATTAAAATTTCGAAAAAAGGACAATTTCAAAAAGTTAAGAATTGAACATTTCAAGATTCGAAGTGTGGAAATTGGATCATTTGAAATTCAAAGAATTGAAGTTGTGTAATTTGTAATTAAAAGCGTTAGAAAGGAAATAATTTAAAATTTAAAACTTTTCAAGTTGAATAATTTTAAATTCAAAGCGATAATTCTTTGACAATTTGAAATTTAAAACTAAATTGAATCTTTCAAAATCAAAGCTTCTGAAATTTAAAAAAATTATAATTTAATATTAAAGCTGATTGGACAAATTTTTCTAAAATCTGAAAATGAATTCAATTGTTCTAAAAAAAGAACGTTCAAAATAAATATTAATTTTTAATGGGAATCATTGAAAATGAAAAAATTTCTTGAGAAGAAAATGAGAAACACAATACATATTAACAAGTCAATCTGTGCAAACATTTATTTTTGAAACAAAAAGGCTAGATATTTGTTTCTCTTGAGTTCGGATTTAATTGCCATCCTCAGAGAATCGGTTTCTTGGTCAACTCTCAAAAAATTTCTACTCCATGCGCTGAAACTTAAACGAACGCAAACTTCATATAAAACTGAAAAATTTTAGCCACCAAAAATTGTAATATTTAAACTTTTCTAAACTTCAGCCCTTTCAAATTTTAAATATTTGAAATAAATTTGAATCACTTACAAATGATTAATTTTTAAACTGTCAATTATACTTTCCAAAATTCAATCAATTCAATTTTAATTCCAAAATTAAAACTTGTCAAAGGGAGAAATTAAAAATTTAGTGCTCAACCTGAAAATTCAGAACACTTAAATTGCATCCATCCAAAATTATCAAAATTATTCCATTACTGACGTATCAATTCCAGTTTTTTTTAATTTGAAATGATTTACTTGTTTAAATCTTCAAATAAAAATCAGAATTTTTTAAGCTTTTCAATTTTAAATTACTTTATATTTACATCTAAAATTATTGTATTCAAAACTGACTATCAAGGCTTTTAATATGAAATTTTGAAATATTTATTTCTAAATTGACCTTACATTTTGAATGTTTTAATTAAAAATTAAAATATTGTAAAATGAAAAAATCAAAGTAACAGGAACTATTAGCAACAAAGTCAATCATGGAAATTTTCATATTCCTTCTACTCCCCTATACCTTCTTTTCCCTTTCCTATAAATACCTTAGTGACATAACAGGACTAAAACCGGATGAGTTAGAGTTTACCCCGAAAGAGATATGGTTTAATACATAAAACCATTGAAATAACTCAAGTAAGGAAAAAAGGTGGTCTAGCACCGTTAGGCCTCCAAAATAGGCGGCCTAGCGCCGCTAGACCCCGCTGGGCCTCGACTACACCACTGGTGAGTGGATGTGAAGCACACCCTCTCCACCCACTCACGCCGAACACTTTGCCAACGGCCAAAAAAACCACGCTCAAGTTCAATGAGTGGTGATAACAAAATTGAAAATTGTGATTGTTTCGACAATATTCGTAAATATTTAGGTCAATGGAATGCAACCTTTTAAAAAGTTTCAAAACACTTTTTTCGTAGAAATTTTAATTCTGAACAATTCTGTACTCTTCACATTTACCTGTTTCCTTAGCCGTTAACACAAAAGTTGAAATTTTGATTTTTTGACCAAAAATGTTTTCTCTCTGAAAAAATACTTTACTTATAAAAAGAATTTGTGTAAAATGTAGTGCACATTGCTGTAATAAAAAATTTAATATCAAATACCTAAGGCAAAAAATAAAAGATTATGAATAGTTTTAATTAGGAGGCCTGTCAAGCTTTATTGTCAAATATATTTTGTGCGAATTGCTTGGTGAGCTACTCTACCCTACATGAGCGACTTTAATACGTTTTACGGTAGCTCGTAATTCCTAAAATAAATTTTTTTCGGCTAACTATGTCATTGTACAATGATATATTTACAGGCCAGTTTATTCTGACACCCTAACTGGGACCTCTCTGCACGATTTGGAATGGCATCGGTCAATAACTATATTTTATAAAACACTCGAGATTTTTGTTCGCCAGCTCCGGACTATGAACGAGAAAATATTCCAGCAGGTATTAATTGAGTTGGTAACCCGGGAAAATTCCACTTTATGGCGGTTTTTAACAGGCACAGTTAGGCCTAGTCACTTGTGTTATAAAGAGATTAAAGATGCTAGACCCTTGCTACGAGTATAATTTTAAACGGAAGAATAGTTTATGATGGAGCCAGGCAAAGTAGAAGAAAACATAAATTAAAAACGAATTTTGGAAAAGGCAGCAATATCTTAATCAGAAAAAATACAGTTTGTGAAAAATTTATTAGTTTAATAATATTAAATTGTCACTCAAGGGTTTTCCTTCAACTTCAATGAATAAAAGTAATTTTAATCCAATTTCAAGAAACAGCACTGAGAAAAATGGATTATAGCCGGTAATAAAAAATATGTTACCGGATTAAATCAAATAATTAACTATGGGACAGCGATCTAGATAATTGAAACTATATAATCTCTTCATATTAAGAAATATATATTACGGGATAATATCTTGGATTATGAAATTTTATAATCTGAGATAATAAAATCTACAATCCAACATTTTATAAAATCTAATATCCACACTAAAATCCAAGTCTATTAGATAATCTCAAAAATATATAATAACTTGCGCAAATGTATTCATAAATCAATGAAAAAAAATATTGATAGACACACCCGTCAGTGCGAATGGGGATAAGTGCCATCTTTTTAAACACACAATAAGTATGAAAGTCGCTACCAAAATACTAAAAAAACGAAAGTATAGGAGGCTAAGTTTCTGTACGTGTACAAGTGGCAGTGGCGTATAATGAAATGAAATAATAACTTATTTATATAATAAATCTAAATCAGGCATTATCTAGCACTTAAATCACTTTATTACATAATTATTACTTTTTGAAATTATTTATCACGTACATTAAATAAATTACTTTGTTCTCATTTAGAAATTGAATTTACAAGATGCAAAGGTAGAGAAAAATGTCACGTTTATGTGCATTAGAGAATAGAGAAGAACTCTGATTTCTCTCTATTCCTGGCACACTCACTAAATATTGCCATATATTCTTTCAATGTTCCCAAATATTCTGAAATATTATATTTCCCAATTCCCCTATTTTTATCTGGTGCCTTTTCGGCCTTGCCGATGTTTAGTCAGTGATGCGTAAACGCCAATATATATTTAAAAGTTTGTCATAAGGACAACCGCAGGATTTCGCCGGGAGCGGGTGCTAATCTGAAAAATTGCTCCCCCTCCCAGCGAAATCGCGGGAAAATTTCAGCCGCAACCACGTCTCACGACCGTGAGATAGGTGGTTACAGTTTGCGACGAATTCAATACGATGATCCGGCAAAAGTCTCGTGCACCCTGTATATATATACACCCGTATATATATATATATATATATATATTTCTGGAACTATGATTTTCGGGCAGCAGTCTCCGTTGCGCACTCGAGGCCTGACATTGTTCTCCAAGACTTCGAGAAACGAACTATATTCGTGATCGAATTCTCGGCTCCGTCCGAATACAATATCACTGCAAAGGAGAAAGAAAAAGAGGAGAGGTATCAAGACCTTAAAAGAGAGCTGCAACGACTGTACCCAAAATATTCGGTACGAGTAATTGTCCTTGTGATAGGTGCTCTCGGAGGTGCTAAACTATCACTGGTTCGTAACCTCAAAGCCATACCCGCGTGCCAAAAATATGCCAAGGCACTTGCGAGATGGATGCAGAAAGCTGTCATCCTTGGGTCGCTTCGTGTCCTCAAGACACACGGGGGTTTCGCCGGCCTGTCGTTGTGATTTCGTCGTGCCCTGTGACCACCCATCTCACGGATGTGAGACGTGGCCATAGGTGTATTTTACCGCGGTTCCACTGGGGGCTATTGACATCTTTTTTTTTTTAGATGGCAGTTGCTCTTAGTGGTACCCTGCGGTGGTTGTTTAACTTTATTTTTTATATATACATATATATATATATATATATATATATATGCGCTAATTCAACGAATTACAACATACCGGAAAATTATGTCGTACATGAATTACGTAAGATTTTTTCCAAAATTTTGTACCGCGTACCCCCCTTTGGTAGTTAATTGTTCAACCAAGCAGATGAATTTTCAATAAAATATGTACATAAATTTTTAACCAAATAGTTGAATTTTCAACCAAGAAGATTGATTTTCTACCAGAAAAAAATGAATTTTTCAGCAAAATACACAATTTTTAACCATAAAGATTTATTTTCTACTAAAAAGACGAATTTACAATAAAATCCCATACATTTTCAACTAAGTAGTTTGAACAATGGATGTGATGTTAGTCCAAATTTTATTTGAATCATTTTTAGTTTATACTTGCTTCGTTTCTAAAAATTTGTAACTAAATAATTGAAGTTCTATACTAAAAAGATCAATTTTGATTTAAAAACAAAAACTCGCAGAGGGAAAAGAATTTGTTTACGCGAGAAAAAAGAAATAAATTGCTCATTGCAAGCCCAAATTCAAAAATTAAAATAAATTCCAATCAATCTTACCTGCAAATTTTAGAATGCAACACTTGCGACGTTCTTCAAAATCAACGCCAGCACCATTCTTAACACGTAATTTCACTGTGAAATAAAAAAACTTTACACTCTCCAGAGTGTGCTTTCCAGTCTTTAGTTTTTTTATTTGTTGCGTTGCAATGATCTCATGAGTTGGGCACTGATTTTTTTTCCATATTCTAGTTCTTCCTCCTCTAACAATTGCACTAATGCGAACTCCATTTTTCGAACACTAAACACTTTTCCAAGACACACCTTTCACAAACGAGAGCTTCCAATATACTGAAAGTAAAGACGGGCAGGTAACGGCGAAAATGAAAGATTTCAAAAAGGGATGGAAATTTCGAGTTGTGTCCGAAAAATTTCCTTTTTGAATATTACAACTTTACCTGGGTCTTGTTTAAGGTGTCCAAGTGTTTGAAAAGAGCGGGGAAAAAGCGAACACACAATGAGCCGGACCTTTTGGTACCCGTACTGACGTTAGTTCTTGGGTTTTAGGTCTGAAGACGACCAGGTCTTATTTATTGCCTTATTTTAAGTACTTTGCTTACCATCAAATTCTCACTTCTTGGAAACAAAGATTTTCATCCACGTATTTGTTTAGTAAAATGAAGAGATTACATTTTTAGTTTATTGCTTCAATCCATGAACCTTAATACACAATTCTTTTTTTTTTTTTAAGAAAATTGCTGTGTGAGATTACAATCGCAACAAAAACATCTGCAATGCAAAAAATTTGCCAAAAGTGAATTTTTATGAATTTGTGAAATGAAAGGTGGCCAAGTAATTTGGGAAAAAATATTCGTATATAATGAAACTTTTTTGTAAGGCGCCCTACAGAAATTTTAAAATAAATGTTAGGAAACCCTATTAGACATTATACAACTTGGCGGGCTTATATTATACCATAAATCTTCCATACCCAGTAATTTTTTATTGAAAACATTTCGTTATAACAGTCAATTCAGCCAATTTTTTGAATGTATAATATGGCTTCCTAAAATTTATTAAAAAATTTATGTAGGGCGGTTTATGAAAAAGTTTCATTGTATATTTTATTATCAATTTTTTTTTTCAAATTACTTTGTCAACTTTGGTTTCACAAATTCATGTAGCTGTACGTGGCAGTTTTTTTGCGTCGTAGATGTTTTTGGTGAGATTTCATGTTTCTTTGTAATTGAACAAAGTTATAAAATAGGTACGCTTACTTAATGGATTCCAAATTAAATTACTAAGTAACTGAATATGAAAATTTACTTAATTGTTTCGAAAACTTTCATTCCAACTTAGGCTGTGTCTAGACGTCCCGAAAAATTGGACGAGTTTGAAAAGGGGACTGCCTAGTCGTCCCCTTTGAACTGAAATAATGTTTTCAATAATTTCGTAAATTGTAAGAGTTACAAGACAGTGCCATAAGTGAAGGATGTTCTTCCTTTCAGAAAACGATTTACTTATAAAAATTTATGTGGGTGATAATGTAAGGAAAACTTTGAAGCAGGTACAGGTCATGTAGAAAACAGTAACACTGTCAAATAAGCAGATTTTTCTTTTTTATTCTTGTTTATTTCAGAACTAGTCCAGTCATCTAGTACATTTTCACAGTATTAAAAAGGTAAAGTGCGTTTTTTTTTCAAAAACGGTTTATTGAGGGGTTCTGATGAAAATTCCCAATTTTCTAGAAATGACTACGACGCGTCCCGGAAATATTTTTGAATAAAGTAAAAAAAATCGTGTTTGCGTAGATAAAATGCGTAGATAAATCTCAGAGCAAAATATTACACAGAAAAATTAAACTAGAGAAATTTCTAAGAAAGTAACAAAAAATAGAGCCTTCTATCTCTAATAGGCGCCCAGTTATCACTTCAAAGAAACCTGATTTTATTTTAAAAAAAAGGTGAAAACCCAATTCTGAAGTTTGTATCTGTGCTTTGAACCTGTTAATTTCATGTAAAAGACTCGTGTTCAGTTTTTTTATTTTATTTATTTTGAATGATTACTTTAATATTTGCAAATCGTTATCAAACCTTTTATTGCAACTTGTGTCGTTTTTACATAAATTTAATTTGTTCATTTTAAATGTTATGTTTTACGATTTAAACTAAAAATACGCAACCTAACGTAAGGTGGTTCAGAGCGATTTACAAGATATAATTTCATCAGAAAATTTTGTTAAATAAAATTTTATTGTACCTTGTGTCCTTTTCCCAGAAAGTTTATTTTTTAATTTTCAATATATATTTATGACAAGAGTTTATAACAAATTTGTAGATAATTTTTGGTTGAACAACTTTTGTCTTTTAATTTTTTTCGTACCTTGTGTCGTTTTCTGAAAAATTGAATTTTTGTATTTTTAATGATTTTTACGAATAAAACATAAAGTACGTGTCCTATCAAAAGTGATTACTAACAAATTTGTAGATCTTTTCTGGTCGCACAATTTTTTTTTTATTCATTTTTTTTCGTATCTTCCATAATTTGACCGCAAAATGGAATTTTTGACTTTTCATTATTTTTTGTGCGATCAAAGTCGGAATTTTCGATTTTTCGAAAAAATTCAGGAAGTTGTTATGATTATCTTATAGGGCTTTCAAAGAGCAATGTCTTTCTACTCTCGACTTTTTTCCATATCGTGCATGCGTTGTTTGGCTTAACATGTTTCTTTTCGTTTATTTCTTTAGATTTACAAAATGCTATAACTCTGATATTTTTTTATCAAAAAAAATCATAAGGATAAATTGTTCGAGTTTCCGAGTACTATGAATATCCGTACATAGAATTTTGAAATCTTGAAATAAATGGTCTCAAAAACTTTGAAAATGCTCTAACTTTTAGGATGTCTATCCAAAATAGCTGGTTAACGAACTCCTTCTTTCTTTGTAGGCTTTAAAAAAGTGTGTCAAAGCACAATCCAATCTGATCACTCTTTCGAAAGTTATCGTGCCTACACGATATTACCAAACTACAGACAGGCGGACAGACAGACACCTTTGTAAAAATAGTTTTTTCTGACTCAAGTGGTCTCAAAACGTGGAGATTTGATGAAAACCGACAAGTCAAATTTTATATAGAACCAATACCTTCTCATTACGATTAGAATGGAAAAAGAAAGAAAATTTAAAAAAAGCTTCTATGGCTTCCTGCTAAAAGCAATTAGTTTTTTTTAAATCCGTTGGAGAGCTTACTCAATTGTGGTTCAAATTTAGTTTAGTAGTTCCAAGGAATGAGAGCCAAGATAGCGTGTGAGGCAAACAATCGCAACTCCTGGCAGTTTGCAAGTAAATTATAAAAAAAATTCGACATTCCTTATTCTATAAAGATTCAAATAATTCAAGCGATGTTAAAAAACAGCTATCCATGATTTCTTCAACGAATCAATTAATAGTTTGTATGTGATGAAAATTTTCATCGAAATTCTGTGAAAATATTTCATAGTCTGTTATTGGACAATTTACTATCATGTAATCATCCAAAATTTCAGTCTCTGGTTTTTGACGGATCTTTACGTTTTGGAAGTCACTGAGTCCCAAAACCATAAAATTTGGTCGGTGCCTGACTGTCTGCCTGTATGTATGCATGTATGTATGTCTGTATATTTGGTTACCTGAATTTCGCGGTGATGCTCATTTTTGAAGGATTTAACCAATCAAGTCAGCATTTGATGTACTTTTTTAGAGTCAAAAAATGGAGGTGAAGTTCGTCAACATTTTAAAACAAAATTAAAAGAATTATATATAATTGAGCACACCCATCATATAAGGGCATCTCCGCGCGAAAGTCAGTAAAAGTATTGTCCTCAGGCAGAAAGCGGAAGAAAAAAAAGATTTCGAATAAAAAAATGAAAAATACCATTACATTAACTTGGCAAAAGTCGACATTTTTGCTGGTATAATTAATAAATCTGATTATTAGTTTAGGTACCCTGGCGGACCAGCCGAACGCAAACATTACGCTACAGCGTAACGGTAAAGTAATGGTAAAGTAATGGTAAAGTAATATGGCATTATAATTGATAAAAGAAACAAAATTAATATGTAAACTGTTGCAATTATAATAAAGCGTTAAAATTTACGTTAAATGGTCATGCCGTAATTGCATCAAGTTGCTTTTGCAGCGTTAAAAAATAAAAAAACATAGTGACTGTCATTGCAGTCGGGCCCCTGCATATTGGCAACCCGTTAACGGGGCATTAAGTGGGTTGCCATTCTGCAGGGGCCTGACTTGAATGACAGCCACTTTGTTTTTTTTATTTTTTAACGATGAGAAAGCAAGTTGTTGCAATGACGGCATGACCATTTAACGTAAATTTTAACGCTTTATTATAATTGCAACAGTTTACATTTTAATTTTGTTTCTTTTATCAATTATAATGCCATATTACTTTACCATTACTTTACCATTACTTTACCGTTACGCTGTAGCGTAATGTTTGCGTTCGGCCGGTCCGCCAGGGTAATTATGAATAAAAAAACTCAGCTCGCCGATTCTAGCTCAATAACTGGTGAAATGATTTGAAATTTTTACAGCATTTTCAGAATATATACGTAACACCTCCAAAGTCGATAAAACACATTAAAATTGCATTTGTTTACTTATATTTAATAAAAAATTGCGAGGTAACGATAACCGGGTTTCAGACACTTTGGCGAAAAAAAGTATGGGACGAAATTAAACATCGAGAAAACTTTGAGCAAACTGTTTTTTCTACGACGTTTGAAGAAATTTTTCCGAAAATTTCAGTGTAATCGATTAATAAATATTGTAACTATGGATGATTTCATAAAAAACGCTCAGCGCGCGAGCAGCTCGTCCAATGTTCGCGCGCGGCAGTAACGGAATGTTATGCGTTTTTCGCAGATTTTGTAACACTGCAATGGATATATATATATATATATATATATATAATATACAGTGTATATTATATTATAGTTTTGTTCATTGTTATTCTATACATTGAGAATTAATCAGTATGTAACGGTTATTATTCCATAAACATTTTAGTTAAAAAGAAAATCTCGTTGGATCCTATTAGGATCCTATTAGGATCCTAATAGTTTCCAACGTCAGAAACGATCCCAATACTAGACGACGTTTCCGACGTTGGAAACTATCAGGATCTGACTTAGGATCCTACGTTCGTTACGACGTCGGCAACGACGCAGGAAACTGCTAGGATCGGACGTAGGATCCGACGTCAGGTTTTTTAGTAGGGAAAGATTTTGCCCCGCAACACGGACATTTATTTTGAAAAAGGTGCAAAATATTATATATATCAGTGGATTGTTGCTTTCCTGTACATCCAACAGCGAAATTAGGTGAAATTCTGCGCAAAACTGGAAAAAGTGTTCTATCTCCAGTAGCGTATACGAGTTAGGGTCTTTCAAAAAAGACCGATTTTTTCTATATTGTGCCAAAAATTGCATGTTTTTTTGTTGCTTCCCTGTAGCTTGGATTCTGATCGTCATATCTAAAAATGGTCAACAGATGAACTAAACAAGACGTAAATACCTGTAATTAAAAAAAATCATTGTTCTTACTGCAATAGGCCACGAGTGAGCACCTATCGAGGCAGGTTTTCGACCTATATTTGCAGGTAAATGTCAAGTGTTCAGGTTTTTGGAACTAGATCGTTTCAGTCATGTCACAGAAGAAAATTTATGGAGGTAGAATGAAATGTGACTAAATTCTGTGCTGAGTTAAGAAAACGAAAATTTGTCTACCCCTAACAACTCACGAGGTCAAAAACCTTAAAAAAAATACCAGTTCTTTCTTCTTTTTATTTGCCGAAAATGTGAACATCGTGTTTATGGGAAATACCTCGTTTCATGGACCTCACATGACAAAGTTCTAAGAGATGAATGAAAGGGTTCTTCATCCCAGATAACAAAATGCCGGCACGGTAGCATACTATGAGCAGGCACGTGGGCCGATTGACCAGACCGAGCTGCCGGTACATGCGCAGCTCAATACGCGCGCCATTGATGTCTATATGGCCCGCACGAAGTCGGGCGCACGCGGTCTGGTGAAATGCCGGCCATGCTCCGGTAAAATGCAGGAACTAGATCCGGTAAAATGCAGGCTACCATCCGGTAAAATGCAGACTGAGTGTGCGAGTAGATTAAAATTAAAAAAATCTTTTCTTCTGTAAATAAAATAAAAATTTCCAAATATCACGGAAGGTAATGACGAGATTCTGCGTATAATAAGTCCAAGTTGAAAGAAAAATGTCAATATTATAAAAATATCTTTTTATAATATTGACATTTTTCTTTCAACTTGAACTTTATATTATTATATGCAGAATTTCATTACCTTTCGTGATATTTGCTAATTTTGTTGATTTGAAGGACACCGACAGCAAAAAATTGCTAACAAATTTTTTGTTCCACACACAGCCAAAACAATACCAAAAACCGCAAACGATGAAAGGTATAACTCCGTTATACAAGTGGATTACTCCGTTTTTCAATTGGATTACTCCATTTACAAGTGGATTACTTATTCTTCTATTTTATCTGGAACGAATAACAATTATTGTTTGCAAATCGCACACATCCGAGCGAAAATTCACGGGTGTGAACGCCACACGAGATGAAATACGACAAGAACAGCTGATCCGAAACGCGCATGCGCGTTTTTGATCCAAAACTACTCGCACTATCAGCCTGCAGCGGTCGTGTAAATCGCAGGCCCGTTGTTCCTCGCCGCTTGTTGCCGGACCGTTGCCTGCCGTTGTCCGCCTTTCGGTCGCATTCCGACTCTGCCGGCCTGTCGCATGCATTTAGCAGGCACGCTGGTCTCCAGCCCGTCGGGCCGATCGCGTGCCGGCACGTATTGTTATCTGGGATTCTGCGTAATTTACCAAATAAATGTTCATACCCCCAACAGGTGACGATCAATTTATATTAGAAATGAATATTTAGTAATTTCTAATGAAAAAAAATCCATAATTGTTCAAATACGTATATTTCCAACATCCATTAAATGTGCATTTTTTGGCATTCATTACTTCAATTTACATTAGACACGCTTAGTTTATATTAAAAATAAATATTGAACAACCTTCAATAAATAAATAAGTAAGTGTTTAAATAAATATATGCCCTGGCGAAAGTATCGGATAGGAATTCCCCACGAACCAATCCGAAATCATCCGAATCATTCCGGAATCTGTATCCGAACCAATCCGAGTTAATTCGAACCAATCCGAA
>CAKNXH010058336.1:32191-46684 GCA_932178445.1 Andricus quercusramuli | reverse complement strand
GCTCTATGTAAAAAGTGGACAAAAAGTTAAATATTTTAGAAGAAACCACAAATTTCTAGCATTATTCAATGATAATATTATTAAAAATAATAAGAAATAGTTTGGAGAATTATTTTTGTTAACTTCGATTAATCATCACCTCACACTGAGTGAAAAGTTGACAAAAAGTAGAAATTTTCAGAAAAAGCCGCAAATATCTAGCATAACTATGAGAAAAAACAGTTAAAAACTATAATTAAATGTTCTAGCAATTTATGGTAACATAATTATTAGTAGAAAGTAGTATTTTATATGTATGTATTAAGGGCAAGTGACACATTTTAAAATACGTATTACCGACCTTCCCATGCTATTTTTTCCGCCACTTTAAAAAGAGGGAAATTGAAATATCGTGCTAATTTTTTTTCTAAATGATAGGTAATATTATGAGGCAGGTCTGTCTGGTCAATTAAAGTTGCTATATTGTTGCTAAATATATATTTTTAATATTTGTAATGTTCACCTAGAACCTCTTGTATTTCAAATTATTTAAATATGGCGGCTGATCACATCGTATTTCCTTTTGCCAATTACAAGTGTCTGGTTCATTTTCACTTCACCGAAAAAGAAGGAATTAGCAATGCAGTATGTATAGATTATATAAAAAGTAGCCAAATATTATTTCTGATTGAAATGCAATCATTAAAACTTAGTGCAGGGACGAGGTGATGGATAGCAGAAGTGTTTGTCTCTTAGCGCGAAGAGCATTTCGAAATATAGGGGGCTCTGTATTTGGAAAATGCTGACAGCGCCACGTCCCTGGCGGACCGGCCGAACGCAAACATTACGCTACAGCGTAACGGTAAAGTAATGCTAAAGTAATGGTAAAGTAATATGGCATTATAATTAATAAAAGAAACAAAATTAATATGTAAACTGTTGCAATTATAATAAAACGTTGAAATTTACGTTCAACGGTCATGCCGCAATTGCAACAAGTTGCTTTTGCGGCATTAAAAAATAAAAAAACATAGTGTCCGTCATTGCAGTCGGGCCCCTGCATATTGGCAACCCGCTAACGTGGCTTTAAGTGGGTTGCCAGTCTGCAGGGACCCGACTTGCATGACAGCCACTTTGTTTTTTTATTTTTTAACGCTGAGAAAGGAACTTGTTGCAATTACGGCATGACCATTTAATGTAAATTTTAACGTTTTATTATAATTGCAACAATTTACATATTAATTTTTTTTCCTTTATTAATTATAATGCCATATTACTTTAGCATTACTTTACCATTACTTTACCGTTACGCTGTAGCGTAATGTTTGCGTTCGGCCGGTCCGCCAGGGGTTGCACTTGCGGTTTTGGCAGAAGCTTAGTGACCAGTCTCTAGAGACAGCGTCAGTAACGGCGAAATCGTTCAAAGATCTCAGTAATTTCTGACATGGCTATTGTAAAATATTAAAATAATGAAATGATTTGTGTTGATAAATATTTAATTGTTCGCAGTTGTTAAATTCATATAGTAAAATTGCATGATATTTAAAAATTGAAGTAAATCAATTCATTATGAAGTTGTTGGCCAGGCTGGTTTGAAAAGAAATATTTTGGTAATATAAAAATTACAGGGTGCACAGCGTAAAAGAAGCTCAAAAAAGGGGAAATAGGGTGATTTTTTCACGAAAAAGGGAAAAATATGGGAAAAATTAAACATTTATTTTTATATGTCGAAAAGAAAAAACAATCTTTTTATAAGAAATGTTATATTTTTAAATAATTTTCAATGATTTTTCAATGATTTCTGCCATTAAAGAATTTATTTTTGAAAATTTGATATACTCAGGTCGTTGGTAATCCATTCACAGTGATATAAAAAAGTCCCAGACTAAAATAAAATTAGTTAAATACACGATTTTTATATGTTTAACATCGTTCTCATAAATATTTATTTGCAGGATTTGTCATTTCTTTCTTACTCTAATCAATACTTTCAATGTAAATTTAAAACTCCACTCTTCATTAGAGCGAAGTGAAAATGTTAAAATTAATCGAATCGTTTGAGCTGAGGGATAACAATTTGTGGTCCGACGTCCAAAACAAGTATAAATTTTTTTTTAATCGGTCAATATCTTCTGTTCTGTTTTTTAAATTTACAATTAAAAATTTTAAGAATTCAAATAAATTTGCCTCCTTTACAATTTTTTTAAAATGAAAAAATACATGTTTTTTGGATTGATTCAAACCTGAAATTTCTTCACCTTGAACCAAAGAAACATTTTATCATTTTTTATTCATGCGGGAAACATTTTCTTCGTGGTGTATATAACGTTCCAAAATCGCAAAAAAACAAAATGAAATCCCAAAAATCCTAGATCACGACAAAAGTTTTCTCCGAGAGAGCAAAGTGGTAAAATGTTTCTTTGGTTCAAGCTAAATAAATTTCAGGTTTGATATATATATAAACTCTTTTTAAATGTTTGCATATGACTCAATAAAAAAAACATGTTTTCTCCACATTTTCAAAAAAATTGTTACTGGCCAAAAAATTTATTTTTCCGTAATTTTGTATTACTGTTCTCTAGTAAATGCAATACGTATAACAAATTCGTCATCATTTTTGAACCGATAGGTTTTCGAATTTAACTCCGCACTACTCTTTAGTGCTCTTAAACTTAAATTAAAAATTGCTCCAGTTAGAACATTTAACATTGCAGTTGATGAATTTGAAATATTCCATTTTTTAATTAGGTAGGTATATATAAAGTATTTACCTTGTAATACTTATTCGAAAAGTATTGTATGTTTTGTTTGTTATGGTTACCTTACTTATTCATGAATAATTTATTTAAGTGCTATACTTGCTTTAGTTACTATTCAGTAATGGGTACACTTACTAATTTAAGAGAATTTTTCAAAAAAAGGGGAAAAAGGGGAAGTTTTTTGAGAATAGGGGAAAAAGGGGAATTTCAAGAAAAAAGGGAAAGACTGTGCACTCTGAAATTATTGAAACTATTTTTTATACATGATCATATTGAAATGTTAAACATAAATTTTGAAAAGCAATTTCAGACATTATAAAACTTGGTGCGATTCAATGTTATAAGGAAATCGATTCAAATAAAAAATTTCTCGGCATGGCATAAGCTATAATACAATACCTACATATGTCATCAAGTTGTATATAATGTCTAAAACTTTGGTTTCTCAAATTCATGTATTTTATTAATTATTTATTTTTAATGAAACAGATAAGAGGAATGAAATATTTGTTAAAATTCAGATTTAGTTGAAAAAAAGATGAACCCATGTTATCGTTCTCAATGGTCTAAAATTTAGAGAATGATTCGAATTTTTCCTAAAAATCTATTCAAAATTCTATGCAAAATTACAAAAATTTCCTCCAAATCTACACATTCTTTGTTAACAATTTTGAACATTTTTGTAAATAGTATAGAGATGGGGCGAGCAATTTGGCTACTGTTTAAGTGCTTGTCCTCCGACAGGCTTACCGGAGGAAGCAGTTAGCGCAGTAACTTCGGCCAAATTTCTACTTTTTATTCGTTTTTTATCCTGCTTCAGAAGTGTAAACTCCGGCGTCAAGTTCCTGAAGCCCTGAAACCTCTTTTTTGCGTCTTCTGACTCTTTTTTTTCGAACACTTTATTTCCTCTTCCTACTGAGTTCAGAATTCAATGTCAGTACTAATTAAATATTGAGAAAATGAGAATTTTTGATGTTTGAAATATATATATATATATATATATATATATATATATATTAACCAAAATCATGAAAAATCTGGTGATTTTGATTGTTGATCGATTTTTTCGAACAACAATGATTTTACCAAAGAAGGTTGTTAAGCAAAAAAGTTGTATTTTTACGAAATACGCCATTTCTCTGTCGAATATTTTGATATAAAAGCTCGTTAAGAGCAATATTTTTCAGAATAAATTTTTTTTGTACAAGGTTGTTTTGCTTTTTTTGTACAAGGTTGAATTTATTTATTTGCATATATTATTCACATATGTGAAGTTTGAACTATTGTAATAAAATCGATTTGAATCAGAGTTGGGTAGTAACTTGTAACAAGTGACTAAGTGACTGAAATGTTGCATTATTTGTAACTTTTTAGGTAACTCCTTTACTATTTTAAAAGTTACTTGTAACGTAACTTAGTTACGATTTCTGCAGTTCCTTAGAACTTCAATTTTAGTTACTTTGAAGTTACTTTGTGTTTTTTGTATATATCCTATCAGGAGAGGTTTTTTGGTTGATTTCAACCGTGATCAATTGCAAATTAAACTCTGTTTTGGTTGAAATAATTTCAGCTATTATATTTTTCCTTGACAATTCATCTATTTTGGTTGGAAATTCCTGTATTTTTTTTTTTTAATTCAACTTTTTTGGTAGAATTTTCAAGTAATTGGTTGAAGAATAACGAATATTTTTGTTTAAATTCATATTTTCATTTTGAAAATTCAACTCTTGTTGATGAGAGATGTTTCTGATTTGAAAATTCATCTTTTTGATAAGAAAATTGTTGTAGAGTTTCCAGCTATTTTGTTGAAAGTTCGTCTTTTCTAGATGAAAATATAACTGCTTGGTTGATAGTTAAACTAATTTGTTAAAAATTTAGTTACTTGGTTGAAAATTTAACTCTTTTGTTGAAAATTCGTCTTTTTAGTTTGAAAATGATAGAAAATTGGACTATTTGGTTGGAAATTAACTTTTTTTTGAATTTCATATTTTCGGTAAGGTAAAGACGCCAGTTAGTGACACTGTTAGTTTTCAAGAGCATAAGATTCAGCTTTTCATACTTCATACTTTTCAATACTAAAAGCATGATAGCAGCAATGTCCGCATTGCTTGTTAATAATTATTGAATTGTTGTGTGATTCATACGAGTGGATGGGTTAGTGACACCTAAAGTGTCACCTGCAGTGTCACTTGTGACTTAGTGACAGAAACACGTGATAGGGTTAAAAATTGTTGAAGTTTGTCTCTGATGAAGCAAATGAACAGAAAACGTATAACTCTTTTTTGATAGTATTCGTATGGGAAGATTGTATACTTTCATGAAAATATAACTTGGGGAAAAAACAGGATGATTTAAAGAATCAGATTGTTCGAGGAAAATGGAAATTCTTCCACTCAAATTCTAGCAGGCGATTTGTTATTAGAACATTGAAAATGCTCTTGAACTTCCGGTAGCACGAATTTACCGCCAATCGGCAAGAGTGGGGTTCCACGACCAATCACATCCAAGCGTCTGCTTTGAAATTTTGCCTAACGGAAAATGGCCGATTGGCCGGTCAGCATTGTCTGTTTGTAAACAAAGCCGGCAACAGTGAACAGTGCATTAATTCAAGGTTATGGTTCACAGGCTCTGTAATTATAAAATCGGAGATACAGAGTACAGAGCGATTGTCTGACGAATTACACATAAGATGATTATGGATAATTTACGAAGTTTGTTTAAATCCGTGAGTACTTTTCTTCGCTTACTATTGTGCCTTCATCCCCATGCAGAGGCTGCTATTATTTGACATACGCAGGGCTCGGAACGGGTTACTTTTTTGATCCGCTGTTACTAAAAAGTTAGTTATTTAATGAAAAGGTTACTTTTGGCTACATTTTTCGCCCGAAATAACGAAGTGAATTAATTTATTAATTGTATTATTTAAAAACTTGTGAAAAATGTAAAAAATTAAAACATTTTCAGTAAATTTGGCTCTTTAGAGCCGGGACAATTAGGGAATAACAATAAAATAATTTGTTCTCATGTAAAACGTATAGAAAGGGCTACTAATTGAATTATTATGAATGCTAATCAAAAAGGCAATTTAGCTAAAATTGATAGTTTTTAAATTCAAATTTAAATCTTTTTTGTTGAAATATCGAACTATGTATTACATTTTTCGATCAGAATTTATCTTCTTTGGTCGAAATTCGGTTAAAAGTTGAACAATTTTTCTTAAAACTTTATTTTGTTGTTGAAAATTCATCATTTTAGTTGAAAATTCATCTTTTTTTTGTATAAAATTAATTGTTTTGATTGAAAACCACCCTTTTGTTTTAAAATACATAATTTTATTTGAAAATTCATCTTTTTGGTTAGAAATGTACTTGTTTTGCTAAAAATTCGTCTTTTTCGGTTGAATATTCCTCTGTTTTCGTGGAAAATTGAACTAATTGGTTGATAGATAACTTTTTTGTCAAAAATCCATATTTACTGGTTGAAAATGCAACTGTTTTGTAAAAATTTGTCTTCTGGCATAAATTAAAACTCAACAATTTGGTTGAAAAATTACCTATTTTGTTGAAAAATCGTATTTTAAAATAAATTATACTGTTTTTTATATTAAATTAAAATCTTTTTTGGTTATTGTATCAACTATTACATTTTTTCTTAAGAATTCATCTTTTTTAGTAAGAAAAATCCAACCATTTTGCTGAAAGTTGAACCACTTTCTTAAACGTACATTTTTTGTTGAAGATTCATAATTTTGGTGGCAGGGTGACCACTTGACCGGGAGACCGGGATTTTTATTGCCCGGCAAATGACCAGGAATTTACTTCTGATCGTAGAAAAATTCAAGTTTTCATTATTTTAATCATTTTTTTCAATTTAGAAAAGTTATTTCTGCTTTATTAGATTTGTCAGATTATCTCAGTTTACTCTGATTGAATCATAATTTATTATTGAATTTTTATTATTTTCCATGATAAGAAAAACCTCTTGTAATTTTTTGCTCTGATCCTGACTTGGAACAGGGAATTTTAGAAATGAGTTATCGTTTTTATTTTAGGACAGGGAGTTACCGTACAGAAATATAATTTCACTTGGAACAGGGCATTTTCGACTTGGAGGATTTTTGTTACATTGTTCGTTGCGAATTGATCTTTCTGTATAGTTAGAAATTCTACTACTTGGTTAAAAGTTAAACTCTTTTGTCAAAAGTTATTTTTTTGCTTGAAAATTCATCATTTTAATTAAAAATTTATCTCTTGTTAAAAATGTAACTACTTAATTGAGAATACATGTTTGAAACTGAAAATTTAACTATTTCAGAAGCTGGATGAAAATGCAACTATTTGGTTGAACATTTATATTTTTTATTCAGAAATTAAACTAGTTGTTTGAAAATTTATGTACTTTGTGAAAAATTCACCTTTTTTGGAAAAAATTAATTTTTATGGTTGAAAATTCATCCTATTGGTATAAAATTCAACTATTACAGTTAAAGTGTCATCATTTTAGTTGAAAATTCCTCAGGTTGGTTGAAAATTAATTCCTTCAACTGAAAATTTGAATGTCCGTTTTTGGTTGAAAATTGATTAACAATTTTGGTGAGAATGTGTCTTCTTTAATTGAAAATTCAACTATTTCGTTGATAATGCACATATTTGGTTAAAAATCGATTTTTTTGTTGAAAATTATCATTTTCTTTGCAAATTAATCTTCTGGTCTAAAAATTCAAGTATTTCAGTTAAATATTTATAATTTTAGTTGAAAATTCATTTTCTAGATTGGAAATAAAATCACTTGGTTGAAAGTTAAACTCTTCTGTGAAAAATTAATTTTGTTGTTGTTGGAGATTCATATTTTAATTCAAAATTCATTTCTTTGGCTGAAATCTGAGCTATTTGATTAAAAATTTATCTCTTTGGTTGGAAATTCATTTTTTGACTAAAAATGTAATTATTCAATTTCTGCTTGAAAAATTATCTTTTTTAGTTGAAAATTCATATCTTTGGTCAAAAATTCAATTATTCTAGTTAAAGGTTTATCATTTCAGTTGAAAATTCATCTTTCTGGTTCAAAATTCAACTATTGCAGATAAAGATTTACAATTGTAGTTGAAAATTCATCACTTTGTTTGAAAATGTAACTATTTTTTTGAAAGTTAGTTTTTCTTGTTGAGTGTTAGCTTCTTGTGGAAAGTAATTTTTTAACTGCAAATTTAACTTATTGCAATGGAATATTCCATAGTTTTAGTTGAAAATTCATCTGTTATGTTGGAAATTAACTTATTTAACATTAAGTGTAATTGTTCAAGTTTTGGCTAACAATTTATCTTTTTTAGTAAAAATTAATTTTTTGTTGTTGAAAATTTCACTTTTTCAGTTTAAGATTCATTGTTTTAGTTGAAAACTCATCCTTTTGGTTTAAAATTCAACTATTCCAGTTGAAGTTTCATCATTTAAGTTGAAAATTCATCATTTATTTTGAAAATAGAACTATTTTCTTGAAAATCCGTTATTTTTGGTTGAAAATTAATTTTTCCAACTAAAAGTTTAATTATTCCATTTTTTGTTAAGAATTGATATTTTTTAGTGCAAAAATTAAATGTTTGTTTCAAAATTCATTTATTTTCAAATGTTTTGCTCTGTTGTGTTAAATGAAGTTTAGAATGACTGTCATTTCTCTTTGCAGGATACATTATATTTAGCATAATTTTTAATTTGTTAGGAAAATTTTTAGGTATATGAAATCGCCGAAACCCGTAGATTCTGAATTTCTAACTTTTGAATCTGTATATAAGCAACATTTAAAAAATTTACTTTTAATTTTTAATCCTTTAAGGTTGGCATATCTGCGGTCCTAGCCGATAAGCTGCCTGATAGGATGTGAATTAGCATATCTTCAGAAATAGTCAGACTCGTCAGAAGTGGACAGGGTGTTCAGAAATCGTCAGAGCATCTGACCATTTGTGACAATTACTGACAGGTATACATCCTTTTGGCTTAGAAATTCATATTTTTTGGTTAAAAAGAAAACATTGGTTGAAAAATGTGACTGAAAAAACTTTCTTTGTTGGGAATTCAACTATTTTGTTAAAAGGTCATCTACTATTTTGTTAAAAATGCAATATTTTTACTTGAAATGTTCAGAATTGAAAGCGTTTCAAATTGAATCATACAAAAAGGTGTTTTGTCCGAAATTGGAAACATTTTAGGCCCTGATACTTAAAATTGTTTATAACATATTACCGAATTTAAAAATTCCCGACAGAAAATTGCCGAACTATAAAATACCCGAACTAGAAAATTCACGAATTACAAAGTTCCCGAATATAAAAAATTAAAATATTTGTTTATAAAAGAAATTAATTGTCATATAATTTTTATTGTAATAATTTAATTAATTTTATAAATTAATAAAAAATTTGATTGGTGCAATTCGGATATTTCCTATTTCGGATACTTTCTAGTTCGGATATTCAATAATTTAGCAATTTTTTGTCCACAATTTTATTCTCCGGAAATTTTCAAATCCGGGAATTTTATAATTCGGAAATTTTACAGCGTCGAGAATTTTAGTTTTTGGAACTTTTCAGTCGTCCCTAAAAATTCTCTTATCTTCAATTCTAGACCTTCCAAATTGAATAAATTCCAAATGTAGATCATCAAAGTGATATACATTTTTAATTGTAACTTGCCAACATTGAAAATTCTTTAATTTCTAACATTTAGAATAAAAAATTCTTCAATTTTTGCGATTTGTAATTTGTAATTTTTCTTTTTTGAAGATTTATAATTGAAAACTCTTGAATTTCAGAGATGTGTAAATAAAAATGCTTGAGTTTTAATGATTATAGAAGTCAAAACTCAAGTTTTCAATTATAAATCTTCTAAATTCAAGAAATCCCAAATCTAAAGCATTGAAATTATAAAATGTTTGATTGTAAAACTTAAGGCTTGATAATTTTTCAGTATAAAATTTCAAAATTACAATGCTCTTTAGTTTTAGAAATTTAAAATGCAAATTTCTACAATTTTGAAAAGTTACAATTAAGAAAATTCAATTTTTAAGATGTCTAAAGTTGAAAAATTTTGAACATTTACAATTGAAAATTCTCTGATGTTAACTATTTGTAGTTTCAAATTATTGTTAAATTTTAAATATGTATACATGAAAATGCTTAGATTGTGGTGATTTTGAAGCTCAAAACTCAAGAGGTTTAAATTTTAAATCTTCCGAATTGATGAAATTTCAAATTTAAATCACCAATATTACAGAACGTTAATTTTAAAACTTAATACTCGTATAACATTCAATGGCAAATTTTTAAAATTAAAAACTGTTTAATAGAATAGTTCAGTTTCGAAGATTTACAATGAAACATTCTTTAATTTTAACCATTGCAATTTGAAATTCTTTGAACTTAAATCTTTGCAATTGAAGACTCTTTAATATTTAATGTGAAGAATAGAAAATTAAAGAATTTTGAATGCTTTTTTCTATGAATTGTTTATTTTTAAAGATTTAAATTTGAAGTATATTCAGTTTGACAGTTACAATGTAAAATTCTCGTGTTTTGAATATATAGGATTGCAAACGATTCAATTTTCAAGATTTATATTTCAATAGTGTATAATTTGGAACATTTTTTTCTGAATAGTGCAATTTTGTAGATTTGGAATTGAAAATTCTTCAATTTTGATTATTTAGAAAATCAAAAGTGAAGTTTCCAATTATAAATTTTCCAAATTAAAGAAATATCAGATACAAAGCATTGAAATTACAGAATTTTTAATTGTAAAAAAAGGATAAAACCACGGTAGAATTTTCAATGCTCTAAATAGTCTAAATCGAAGAATGAATCAATAAAATAATAATAAATACATTTTTTAGGACTTCTCAAAACTAATAATTTCTTTTTGAAATTTTTTCCGGTATTCTGAATCGCTTATTGGCTCGAATTTTTAATTTTCTATTTTCCCACAGTATTTTCGATAAGGAAAACTAAAATAACAAGTCCTATCAAAAAATGGTTAAAATAACAATATTTTTTTCCATTTCAAAGCTTATAATTCTTTTTTGAGATTTCTCCCTGTATTTTGAATCGCTTCGCTTGAAATTTGGATTTTCTATTTTTCCATAGTATTTTCGACAAATAAAACTAAAATGACAAGTTCTATCAAAAAATGGTTGAATAAAATCTTTTAAGACTTTTAAAAACTTATAATTGCTCTTTGAGGTTTACCCTGTATTTTGAATTGCTTGGCTCGAAGCTTGGATTTTCTATTTTTCCATAGTATTTTTGATAAATAAAACTAAAATGACAAGTCCTATCAAAAAATGGTAAGAATACATTTTTTTAGGACTTTTCAAAAGTTGTAATTCATTTTTTATATTTTTCCCTGTATTTTCAATCGCTAGGCTCGAATTTTGGATTTTCTATTTTCCCACAGTATTTTCGATAAGGAAAACTAAAATAACAAATCCTATCAAAAAATGGGCAACACAAATTTTTTTAGGATTTTTCAAAAATTATAATTCATTTTTTAGATTCTTCCCTGTATTTTGAATCGTTTTGTTTGAAATTTGTATTTTCTATTTTTCATAGTATTTTTGATAAATAAAACTAAAATGACAAGTCCTATTAAAAAATGGTTAAAACAACTTTTTTTTTTTCAAAGCTTATAATTCTTTTTTGAGATTTCACCCTGTATTTTGAATCGCTTCGCTTGAAATTTGGATTTTCTATTTTTCCATAGTACTTTCGACAAATAAAACTAAAATGACAAGTTCTATCAAAAAATGGTTAAAATAAAATCTTTTAAGACTTTTAAAAACTTATAATTGCTCTTTGAGGTTTCCCCTGTATTTTGAATCGCTTGGCTCCAAGCTGGGATTTTCTATTTTTCCATAGTATTTTCGATAAATAAAACCAGAGAAGCCCAGAGAAGCACCAAAGTTATTAATTCATTGTTTACCCGTGAAAAACTGCTGGTAAGTTGCCTTTATTGTTTGAAAATTAAATTTATTAACGCATACGCATTCTCTCGATTTAATTTTAAAAAATTGTTTATTATTATCGAGAGTTGTTTTGTAAACATTCTTCACGAAAAAACTTCAAAACAAATTAAAGACAAAAATTCTATGACACCAAATTGATTTTTTTTCTCGAAAAATATTGATTTTAGAGCAAAATGTTGAACACAGAATAGTTTTTCAAGATCTTTAAGCCTGTTTTAAACTGTATTATGAAAAATTAATGCCTTTCTTCATAAATTAGAAAAACTACAATGAACTTTTTATTTTCATCGTAAAAACTAGTTTCACTCTTAAACTGTGGACTTCATGAAAAAAATGTTTTGCACATAACAAATGTGAAATTCATTGTGTCATCTATTTTGTTAAAACTGCAATATTTTTACTTGGAATGTTGAGAATTGAACGCGTTTCAAATTAAATCATACAAAAAGGTGCTTTGTCCAAAACTGTTTTGGCCGAAAGTTGGTTAAAAATTTAACTATTTGGTTCAAAATATATTTATTTTATTGAAAAGCTGTCTTTTTGGTTTAAAATCAAACTACTTTGTTAAAAATTCATTTTTTCAAACTGTTGTTGTTCAAATTGTAGAAAGTTATTTTTTTCGCTCAAAAGTTTAATAATTTGGTAGAAAATTGGGTTTTTCATTTGAGAATTATTTTTTTCAAATGAGAATGTAGCAATTCCATTTTTGGTTCAAAATTGATCTTTTTTATTTTGAAAATTAAAATATTCGGTTAAAAATTTATGTAATTTGTAAAAAAATTGGTCATTTTTCAGTTAAAAATTCATCATTTCAGTTAAATTTTTTTTTTGGTTGTTAAAAACTAGGGGTTTTAACTAAAAATTTTAATTTTTGGTAATTTTTTTTTGTATTTTTCAACAATTTGGGCGAAAATTCAGTTTTTTCAATTGAAAATTAATTTTTCGAAACGAAAATGTAACTATTGCATTTTTGGTTAAAAACTGATGTTCTTAATTCAGCAATTGAACAATGTTCAAAACTTATCTTATTTTTATTTTGACGTTTCGGAAAAAAATTTTGTTGTGAGTTAGGATTTTTGGGATTTCCTATCTTTTTTGCGATTTTGGAACGTTATAAACACCACGAAAGAAATGTTTCTCATGATTACAAAATAATAACATGTTTCTTTGGTTAAAGCTGAAAAAATTTCAGTTTCGAATCAATCCAAAAAACATGTTTTAGTACATTTTAAAAAAAATTAAAGAAGGCAAATTTTGTTGTTGAATTATTACAATTTTTAATTGTGAATTTCAAAAAGACAACTGAAGATATTTACAGATTAAAAAATTTGTTTCTTCACTTATTTTGGATGTCGATCAACAATTGCAACTCAAACGATTCGACTAATTTTAATATTCTCACTTCGCTCTACTGAAGAGAGTAGTTTTAAATTTACATTGAAAGTATTCAATTTAAATGTAAAAATTTATGTTCAATCTTTCCCCTATTTTTCCCCTCCTTCGTGAGAAAATTACCCTACTTCCCCTTTTTTGAGCTCCTTTTGCGCTGTGAACCCTGGAGTCTATCTAAAAGAATGGTTATTTTTCTCTTGAAACACTCATTTAATTGCAGGCATTTTTATATTAGTATTAGTTTGATATGAAGAATGTGAATGAAAAAGAACTTGTACAGGCACGGACCTGCACGCGCAGTCGGGCGGCCCTCGGCTAGTCACGAACTTTTTAGCAGGACGAAAACGACCCAGTGCGACCGGGGTGTGGGTAAAATTTGCGGTTTGAAAGTTTTGTTTTTCTCTATTTATTTATATCTTTTTCAATCTTTTAGTGTTAGTTTTCATATAAATCGATTGTATGTATAAAAATAATATTAGTTTTGCAGTAAAAATTGTCGTCAATATTATTTTTCATAAAACTCCCCCATTTCCCTCTCCTTGAAATTGTGCAGTTTCAAACGCCTCAATAATTATAATTGTTTTTTAACAGGAGCGAATTCGAAAGAATTTAGAAGAATTCTAGAATTTCAAAAGAATTAACAGAATTCAAAAGCATTCATTTAAGGAATTCAAAATAATTCAAGGAATGCAATAGAATTAAAGGAATTCAAAAGAATTCAAGGAATTCAAAAGAATTCAAAGAATTCAAAAGAATTCAAAGAATTCAAAAGAATTCAAGGAATTCAAAAGAACTCAATGAATTTAAAATAATTCAAGGAATTCAAAAGAATTCGAGGAACTCAATAGAATTCAAGGAATTCAAAAGAATTCAAGGAAATCAAAAGAATTCAAGGAATGCGAAAGAATACGAAAGAATTGTAGGAACTTCAAAGGATTCGAAGAATTCAGAAGAATTCAAAGCATCCAAAAGTATTCAAAAAATGAACTTCTAATTTTAGGACGCTTATTGTAATCCTACGTGAGTAAGTGTCCCAGTAATCGTGAAGTACCCAATAATCGTGTAACTTGGTTAATGCATTGTTGAGAAATGTGATAAAAGTAACACTTAGAAGAAAGAAATAACGTTCCTGTTTAGCATATTATAGTATGAAATGGAATTTGAATGAATTAAAAGTAGACAGAAAATAAGAAAATTTGCGTCACCATGACTGGTCTCAATATCACGATTACTGGGGTGTTTACTCAATTAGGGGTCTTGCACATAATATGCCACATATTTTTTGTCTTGTTTATGTCGTTGTGTCCCTCCTGGCTTCAAGACAATTCTGTTCTCGTCTTCATTTAAAAAAAAA
>CAKNXH010058336.1:16197-32181 GCA_932178445.1 Andricus quercusramuli | reverse complement strand
TACTAAGGTCACGATTACTGGGATGTTTACTCAATTACTTAATTTTTAATGCAAAGAATTCAAAAAAATTCATAAGAATTCAAAGAATTCATAAGAATTCAAAGAATTCATAAGAATTCAAAGAATTCATAAGAATTCAAAGAATTCATAAGAATTCAAAGAATTCATGAGAATTCATGAGAATTCAAAGAATTCATAAGAATTCAAAGAATTCATGAGAATTCAAAGAATTCAGAGAATACAAAAGTATTTTAACAATTGAAGTTATTTTTAATTTTAGATCGTTACTTTTATTCTTAAGTAATACTTAATTTTTACATTAGAAGAATTTAAAAAAAATTGAAAATTCAAAAGAATTACAAAAATTTTAAAGAATTCAAAATTCTTCAAAGAATTCAAAAAATTTCAAAAGAATTATAGGAATGCAAAAGAATTCAGAAAGTTCAACAGAATTTAAAGAATTCAGAAGAATTCTAAAGAATTCGAAGAATTCAAAGGATTTCAGAACACGAGGAGTTCAAAAAGTCCAACAGTTTTCAAAGAATTCTGGAGATTTCAAAAGAACTGTAAGGATTCTAAGAATTCAGAAGAATTCGAAAGAATTCAAAAGAATTTAAAGAATTCAAAGAATTCCAAAAATTCGAAGATTGCAAAGAATTCAAACGAATTCGAAGAATTCAAAAGAATTCGAAGAATTCAAAAGAATTCGAAGAATTCAAAAGTATTCAAAAAATCTAAAAGTATTCAAAGAATTGAAATGAATTTTTAATTGTAGGTCGTTAGTTTTAATTTTGAGTAATATTTGATTTTTGAACTAAAATTTTTTTTTTAATCAAAAGAATGTAGAAGAATTCAAAATGATTCACAGAATTCAAAGAATTCAGAAGAATTGAAAGGATTTCAGAACTCGAAGAATTCAAAGAATTCAAAAGAGTTCCAAGAATCCAAAGGTGTTGCTAGAATTGAAATTAATTTTTCATTTTAGGTCGTTAGTTTTAATCTTGAGTTATACTTAATTTTTGAATTCGAAGAATTAAAAAAAATGAAAATTCAAAAGAATTAAAAGAATTTGAAAGAATTCAAAAGTCTTCAAAGAATTCAAAACATTTCGAAAGAATTATAAGAATGCAAAAGAATTCACAGAGTTTAACAGAATTTGAAGAATTCAGAAGAATTCTAAAGAATTCGAAGAATTCAAAGGATTTCAGAACTCGAGGAGTTCAAAAAGTCCAAAAATTTTCAAAGAATTATGGAAATTTCAAAAGAACTGTAAGGATTTTAAGAATTCAAAAAAATTGACAGAATTCAAAAGAAATCCCAGAATTTAAAAGAATTTAAAGAATTCAAAAAAATTCGAAGAATGCAAAAAATTCAAAAGCATTCACAGAATTTATGAGAATTCAAAAGAATTCGAAGCATTCAAAATTATTCAAAAAATCCAAAAGTATTCAAAGAATTGAAATGAATTTTTAATTTTAGGTCGTTAGTTTTAATCTTGAGTAATACTCAATTTTTTAATTCGAAGAATTAAAAAAAATGGAAAATTCAAAAGAATTCAAAGAATTTAAAATAATGTAGAAGAATTGAAAAGTCTTCAAAGAATTCAAAAGATTTCAAAAGAACTGTAAGGATTCTAAGAATTCAAAAGAATTCACAGAATTCAAAAGATTTTAAAGAATTCCAAAAATTCGAAGAATTCTAAAAATTCAAAAGTATTCGAAGAATGTATGAGAATTCAAAAGAATTCGAAGAATTCTAAAGTATTCAAAGAATCCAAAAGTATTCAAAGAATAGAAATGAATTTTTAATTTTAGGTCGTTAGTTTTAATTTTGAGTAATATTTAATTTTTGAATTAAAAAAATTCCTAATTCAAAAGAATTCAAAAGAATTTAGAAGAATTCAAAGGAGTTCATAGAATGCAAGAGAATTCAAAGAATTCAAAAGATTTCAGAACTCGAAGAATTCAAAGAATTCAAAAGAGTTCCAAGAATCCAAAAGTGTTCAAAGAATTGAAATTAATTTTTAATATTAGGTCGTTAGTTTTAATCTTGAGTAATACTCAATTTTTGAATTCGAAGGATAAAGTTCTTTTAAGAATTCAAAGGAATTAATTCAGAACAATTGAAAGAATATAAGAGTATTCAAGGAATATGAAAAAATTGAAAAGAGTAGTAGATGTACATTCAGTGTATGGTCTGTATGGTTGTGAGAAACGCTGAATACCTCTTTCGATAACATTTTGTATAAATATTACCTGCAAATGATTATTCGAAAGTCGAATAAAGCGAGAATAAAGAAATTTTATTTCCTTTGTACCACACACTATTATAGAGAAACCTGAGGTTTCGTATATTAACAGGTGGCAGCACATTCCTGGGAATATTTTTATATTCTGACATGTGTCGTTACAGACTCAGTTTGTGCGAAACCGGCATGGCGCTTCTCCCGGCGACCGCAGGGTGGCGCCCGCATCTTTTTCTAAAGTGGCTTTCTCCCACCAGCCACCATATTCAAATATTTTGTAATACAGGTAATACAAGGGCTTCGAGGTGAACATTGCAAATATTAAAAATATATATTCAGCAATAATATAGCAACTTGAGTTGACCAGACAGACCTGCCCCATAATTTTACCTGTCATTTAAAACAAAAATTAGCATGATATTTCAATTTCCCTCTTTTTAAATTGGCGGAAAAAAATAACATTGGACGGTCGGTAATACGTGACGTCATAATGTACTACATGCTGATTTCAAGATTTCAGATCATGTCCGCCTCCAATCCGACGTCAGATATGCTTGGCGATATACTAAGCAGGTCAGGGGGTGCGAGTTGGGCGATAATATAGACTATAGAGTATACAGTATGGTGTCTATTCTTCATGTACCAGTGAAAATGAAGTAAACTCAAAGGCCATCGCCATAAAATAAGCTTTGCCCTAATCCAGAACAACTACCTGAAAGGTAGAAAGAAATTCGTATAAGCGGATCATAAATTAGGGAGGCTTTCATTGTATACCAAACTAAAGTGGTCTCAGAATGCCTTGGAAATATTTTTTCTGGCATTTGCATGCATATCGCTCCCAAACTTTTCGAATCCCCCCCCCCCAAAAGTGCGTTTTTTTAATAATCAAATGTAGAGATTCCGCAAGGCCATTAAGTTTAAGACGTATTTCCCATCAGAAAAAAAGACGTTTTTGTACATTTTATTCAGAATAGTCAATATTAGGTGTACCGAGTTAAAGCTCAACATTTCCTTTCACAATTAGCAATGTAATACGAATAAGAACTTAATTTTTGAATATCATCCCCATAAGTCTATTTTATAGAGTCCCAAAAACCCCCATAAGTGAAAAATTGGGTTTCGCGAGTTTCTGGCGCTAATTATAATTTTTTGCGGGTTTTAAAATATAAATTGTTTATTATACATGAAATCCTACTTCATACTAATATGGACAAAAAGTGACTAACTAATTTCTAAGAAAAAACTGCTAAGAACAATAATAAATTGTTTAAACGATTTATTCTAACATCTTATTATCAGTGTAAAGTACTCTCTAAATTTGAATCAGCGATAAGTATACCGCTAATTCAAATCAGCGTATATACGCTAGCAAATCAGCGAAATTCAGCTGCTAATTAGTGAAATGTCACTGATCAGCAGCTAAATTTCGCTGCTTCAGCAGCGTATATACGCTGATTTGAATTAGCGGTATACTTATCGCTGATTCAGATTTAGAGAGTAGTACTTTATTTAATAAGAAAAATATGCATTTTTTTTTAAATCGCAAAAAAATCCTAATTAGCGCCAAAAACTCGCAAAACAATTTTTTCACTTATGGGGTTTCTTTGGGACCCTATAAAAGAGACTTATGGGGGGTTATATTTCAAAAGTAATATTTTGTTCGTGTCCTCTGGTTAATTGTAAAGAGAAATGTTGAGTTTCAGCTCGATTCAGCTAATATTGACGATTCTGAATAAAATGTACAAAAACGTATTTTTTCATATCGGAAAATCTTGTTAAACTTTATGTGGCATCTGCCACCTCTAAATATCATTTTGCTTAAAAAAAATGTAGGGTAAGTGTGGGTATTACAGCGGGAAAAAAATCAAGACGACTTTTGAAGATGAAAAACAAGTGTTTGAATGGGAAATTCGTTACGCATTAATTCGTAAAGCAATATTTGGTATTTAATCAATAGAATTCAGTCGTTAAAACGTGAAAAGAAATTAGATTTACGAGAAAAATGCGAATCTAAAAAAAATGTTCCATGTAGATATTACCGCGGGCTGCATGAATTACCGCGCGCCAACTACCGTGGTAACCCAATTACTGCGCTGGTAATACAGCTATTTTATTCAAGTGAAGTTACTAATAATTTAGGAGATTTAAAGCTTGTAATTATGTTTTATATTTTTGATAACATGGATTAAAAATCACTGAGATGAAAGACACACTGAGACACTGACAGGCATTATCGCACGGGCGACTAAGTAAGGTTAGTTTTGAGGTTATGATATAGCGCCTGTTGACGTCTGAAAAGCCGCGGTAAAACATGCAACAATGCAAGTCGTGTGCCAAATACGAAGTAATAGGAGATTCAAATTGCGAAAAATTAGTTAAAAACATAGTAAATGCAGTTTTTTTATTCATAATAATTAAAAATATATCACATAATAATGTTCTGAATTGTTTCGAAGCATTATATACATGCAAAACATTATAAATAATTATTTATCTCTGACACCGCAATAATAGGAGCATCCACGGTAACACCCACACTTACCCTATTTATTTTTTTGTGGCTTTGAACAAATTTCCAAACGATATGCATGACAATTCGAGAAAAAAATGGACCACCCTGTTGTAATTGCAATGTACATTGTTTGTCCATAGAAATAAAACACTGCAATCAGATAAATGAAAAAATCCGGCTATTTATACCGAAATTTCGATACGAATGCACCCTTTTCCAGGTCCCGCTATTTATACGAAAAAAAAACAGGCTTAACGTATGCCGACATTTCGATACACGTAGCTACAAAAAAGAAGTGATTATATCTAGATATTTTGAGGTAGTCTAAAGATTTTTTTCGCAACGTTAATACAACTTTATTAAAATAGACGAGATAGGATCCATAACTATATATTTGTGGGTACTTTTTCATACAAAATTTTGGAAAACTAGGAGATACATAGCCGCTGCCGCGAAACACGTTTTCTTATTTTTATTTGCGGTGAGCATGATAACTTTGGAACGAATTATCTGAATTGAAAAACCCAACAAAATTTCATTAGCATATTTCTATACACAGTTCACATACGGAGTGATTCTTATTTGGATCAAAATTTCAATTTCTTGGCCCAAAACCCCGAATTTTTGAAGCTTCAAAAGTCAAAATGTTTGGAAAAATCATCGCCATTTCTTGTCTAACACAATTTTTGAAAAACCTTTGTTCATGAACAGCGTATATGAATATACAAATAAAATCTTGTTGCTTTTTTTAATCCAGATAATCAGTTCCGAAGTTATCATGCTCACCGCAAATAAAAATAAGAAAACGTGTTTTGCGGCAGCGGCCATTTTTCCCCTATTTTTCAAAGTTTTTTAATGAAAAAGTACCCACAAATATACAGCCATAGATCCTATTTAAAGTCTGGTCCTAAAGTCAAGTTCCCTCACTTTTTTTGATTGAAACTCGCACCAAAAAAAATCTCTGAAATGTCTAATGAAATCATCTGAAAGCTTAGTCTTTCGAATGCAGCGATATGTTCACTTTTGTCCTGAAAATTTTTTTTCAATAGTTGGATTGTGAAACGTCCCAAACAACAGGGATTTTCGGACTCCTTTTTCAAGGGTCCACTTTGACCTGTTCCCAGAAGGAGGGCGACGTTAGAAAAAATCTGAGAAAATTCACAAAAATTCTTTGAACATTCCTGAATGCAATGCATTTTTCGGAATGCTGAAATATGCAATAGTTTACTTTTTACGGTGATTTATTCACAAACATTTTATCTTGAGAACGAATGAAGATAAGTGCAATAATTAAATTTATGACAAAATCATTATCACGCAAGGGTTTATCATTTTGAAAATTTCTGTCTTTAATCAGTGTGAGCGTGTGGCCAGCACAGCGGAACAAGTGGCAGTAAAAAAAGTACCCTTTCTATGACAATAGTAATTCCAGAAGCAAGCAAAATGCCCGAAACAGATGTGGTTGAACGAAGCAGGGCCGTCTCAACGTCTTCAATATGCATTTACAGAGCGGGTCCTGAGAAAATCGAAACTTCTTGAGAATTTGTAAAGATTTTATAACAATATAAAAATGTTGTATAGATTCTTGGGAAAATTTTTAATAATCTTTCATTTTGAAAAATTACGCTTCCATGAATATTTATGAAGATTTCTGAAACATTAAAAAATAAAGTGGATTTAAAAAAAAATTGGAGTCACTTTCTCATTTTAAAAAATATCCAGGATTGTAGGAGTGTTAGAAGAAATTTATTTTTGAAAAAATGTTTCTACTGATTTTTTTTTCTGCTGAGATTTTCACGAAATTCTGGAAATTTTTTTTCGAACCTTTCCGCATATTGTTTCTAGTATATAAAATACTACTTTCTACTAATAATTATGTTACCATAAATTGCTAGAACATTTAATTATAGTTTTTAACTGTTTTCTCTCATAGTTATACTAGATATTTGCGGCTTTTTCTGAAAATTTCTACTTTTTGTCAACTTTTCACTCAGTGTGAGGTGATGATTAATCAAAGTTAACAAAAATAATTCTCTAAACTATTTATTATTATTGTTAATAATATTATCATTGCATAATGCTAGAAATTTGCGGTTTCTTCTGAAATATTTAACTTTTTGTCCACTTTTTACATAGAGCGTGGTAAAACATAATTGAATTTAACAAACCTTATTGCTTAAACAATTTATTCTTGTTCACAACAATCTCCCTTGAGATCATTTTTAGAAAGTTGTGGGATTTTTTTTGAAATTTTTGACATTTCTCTTGTTTTTTAGTAATGAACAAATAATAAATAAACAAAAGAGAGAATTATTGTCTATCTCTTTCTTTTTTTTTTTGAATATATTTTTCTGAAACTAAACGAATACTTGAAATATTCTTCAAATTTTCTATTTGGATCATATTCAATGTACATTTTCTTGAAGTAACTAGAGCGTTTTTGTATCAAATAATAATGTTTATTATTTTCACGATTATTTTTTCCGAAATAAAAAATCAAAGAAGAGCTTAACATTTCAGAAAAATCCTCATTACTCTGAGAGTCTCAGAGAAGATACTTATAAACTATGATAAATTATTTAAATAATTATGTTTCTTAACTTGCATTAATTGTTTTCTTACCAAGTAAAAAGTCGACAAAAAGTTAACAATTTTGGGAAGAACCGCAACTATCTAGCAAAACTGTAGGAAAAAATATTTATAAACAATAATGATTTGTTGAAATAATTATTTTTATTGAATTCAATTAATTATCACCACACTCAGAATAGTTTATGTGAAAACTAGACAAACTAGCTGTGAATTCGATCTCGAGTGTTTCCACTTTGTTTGTATTTATAATTATATATGGTGCTCATTTCACGAGCACTTTGCTTACCGTTAGCAAATGTATTTGCTTCCTCATAGAGGAAGCATTAGTTATTTTTTTCGATAATAGACAAACCAAAATCTTCATGTTGCTCAATTTAAAAATAGAAATTTACAAAAAATACAAAATTACAAAATAAAACCAAAAATTTTTAAATACAAAGACAAATCAGACAAAGCAAATTTTGTATTCGAAGTGATTATTTTTCGAACTGGAAAAGGAAAGGGAAAAGTTCTGTCGCATCCTATCCCTTTCCCAGCTTTATGATTTCTCTACAAAAATAGTCAGAACCACTCTAATTGAAAATTCGTAATCAAAAAGTCTTTTTTATTCATGCGTCACTTTGAATTATGACAATGAAAAAAGTTTTTCTGTTTGAAACAGATGACTCAAATATTATAAATGAGAATAACTTCCTTACTCTTCAATAAAGTGTATCAATATTATAGATCAATCGATTGGCCTCGAATCTTTTCCGTTTTCCAAGGAATCTTTTCCGTTCTTGCATGAATTTTGAATTATGTTAGTGGAAAAAGGTTTACTATAAAAAATTGTGTATTCGAATATTATGCATTACCATAGCTTCCTCACACTTTGATAAAATGTATGAATGTCATAGGTCAATCGATTCGTCTTGAATCAACACAACTTTTCGATTCTCGCATCAACCTTAAATTATGAGAATGAGAAAATTTTTACTATAAAAACGATTGTAAAAATATATAAATTATCATAACTTCCCCACATTTTGATAAAATTTATTAATATTGTAGGTCAATCGATTCTTCTCGAATCAAGGAATCTTTTATATTCTTGCATTAACTTTGAATTATGTTGAAGAAAAAATTGTGACTATAAAAACCGTATTTTCAAATATTATGTATTACCATAGCTTCCTTACTCTTCAAAAAAAATATAGTAATATCGTAGGTAAATCGATTCGTCTCGAATAAACACATCTTTTCTGCGGTGGCATCAATTTTGAATTATGTTAATGAAAAAAGTTTTACTATAAAAAACGTATTTTCAAAATATATAAATTACTATAACTTCCCTACGCTTTGATAAAATATATTAATATTATAGGTCAAACGATTCGTCTCGAACCAAGGAACCTTTTGTATTCTTGCATCAACTTTTAATTATGTTAATGGAATAGGTTTTACTATAAATAACCGATTTTTTAAATATTATCAAGTACTAAAAAATGCAACAAATATTTTTAGAACCCCTTCGGTCAGTTTCAAGATATTAGTCGGGAAAATAAGCCTTTCAAATTTCATCAATTTATCTGCAACCGTTTTCAAGTTATCGCGTTCACAAAAAAGTGTGACATCCAAACATCCACACATCCAGACACACATCCAGTTATACATCCACGCGCGCACACACACATACACCCGGAAAATTGCTTAGAACATTGTATTAGACATTTTTGAATTGAGGAAGGTTCAATTGAATGAATTTAAAAATTTTGGAAAATGTTACCATTACAAAGCTTCCTCTATGAGGAAGCAAAAGTAGAAAATTTCAGAACAACAGCAACTTTAGTACATTATTGAAATAGCACATTATTAAAAATAATGATAAATTGATTTAAGAATTATGTTTGTTAACTTGAATTAATTATTACCTCACTGGAATTGAAAATTCGACCAAAAGTAGAAAATTTTAGAAAAACGGCAACTTTCTAGCATTATTCTAAGAGAATATTTTTATAAATCTTTCTCCAAAAAATCGGTGTGTCCACAAAATCTCGCAAGCATTTTTTTCGCTTTTTCTCAATGCCGATTGGTTATTTTGAAAAACTCGAAGGAAGGAATGTTGCCAAATTCACACGCATAATTAAGAATTTTACTTTCAGTTGAAGGGCAGTGTAAAATTGTATTGTTACATTTCCAGTTGAAATAATTAATATTCAACCAAAATGATGAATCTTTGATTAGAAAAAATAATTCTCGGCAAAACGTGTAATAGTTATTTCCTTCAAAAAATATTTTAATTTTCAATATAAAAAAACTGTTGAACTAAAAATACGAATTTTCAACAAAATATTTGAATATTTTCAACCAAGAAACATGTTTCAATCAATGAAGAAAAAAAATGTCATTCATAATGCTGAGTTTTCTAGTCATAAAGACGTATTTTGGAAAAATAAAGTTGAATTGACAACACAAAAATATGATTTTTTTACCAAAATAATTGAATTTTCACTAAAAAGAGATGAATTTGGTAACATTTTTAACCAAAGAGATGAACTTTTAAGTAAAATAATGCATCTTGAAAAAAAGGCAACCAAATAGTTGAATTTTTAACCCAGAAGATGAATTTTCTACCAGAAATAAGTTTTTAACCAAATAAAATTAATTTTTAACGAAATACTGAACTTTTCAACCGAACAGATGAATTTTGAAACAGAAAGATGATATGTTTATCAAAAACGAATTTCAGACAAAAAATTAAATAGTGAAATTTTCAGTTAAAAAAATTGATTTTCAATAAATAGAACGTAGTGTATACAGATGCAGCATTTTTTGCTATATTTTCATTTTGTAGTACGGTATTTTAATGACTGGTCACAGAAGAGTGATCTGTCACATCTCGAACTCCTTTTCCAAGTCTCCCTCATATTGCCATAATACACTTTTCCTCTCCGAAAGCACGTGTCCGCAATAAAGTAATAAAACAGCCCACTAGAATTTCAAGTGTTGGCATTTCGCTGGGGTTTATTAGGAACCTTTTTTGTTACCTAGGTCTTAGACCTAGAGGGTCTAGGCTAGGGCTAGGCCTAAGTTCTAGGTCTCTAGATCTAGACTAGCCTCTGAAATAACCAGCTGATGGAAAAAGGTCACGAAGGAGCAATAAATTATCACTTCCGAACTGACGATCAGTGACAACCCGCTGTCTCCAGGCAACGGGTCCTGCAAATCCCCTTCCTCCCACTATAGGCGTCGAGACGCAATGCTCATTTCGGTCGGATATGAAGTGTCTACGGCAAAACAATCTCCCTATTCCGATTCGGTATGGTATATCTTGCGCGTGTATCAAGCTCTCCAGATATTCGAAATTAATTACTTTTTTAATTAATCGTGATTGCCACTACTTCATCAAACATATATAAAAATATGACTGTATTAGGAAACATCAGACTTTCTTCCAATAAAAGTTCATTTTTCTTGGAAGTTATCAAGTTTAGAGAAATAGCGTTTGTTATAAAAAATATATGTATCACGCCTGCTGATTCTGAGGTAAATTTTACAGATTCTAGACAGTGAAGTGAGTGATTTAGAACGGAATTGTCAGTTTTGCTCTTCGGAACCCACTAAATTAATTTTTAATGAAAGTAAACTGTTTTCCCTATTTTGAAATTGTAATACATATAGTAAATTATAATTCGTGTCTTCGATTTGAAAAAAATGTGACTTATTTCAACTGCAGGTACGGTTATTTTCAATTGGAGGACACAATTTTAGCCGACGAAGTGCCTTTTTGCGACGTCCACACACACATATGTTACGTCACGGAAAACGTAAAATACTTTCCTTTTTAATTAGGTTCCTCGAAAGTTGAGATCGAAGATCTCGCACAGGGAAGAGGAAAGAGTAGCCAATAAATAAATATAGATTAGTTTAAACAATTTATTATAATCAATTACACTTGAAACGTATTGTTTATTAAGGCTTCAGCACAAGAAACTGAAGGAAGGCATGTAGACACTCTAATCCTTGGCCAGGACCTTTAAAATAAAGGAGAGTCATGTATTATGGCCCAAAAGGAGTTAGATAATGAAATTAGATTTATTAAAATTAGAACTTACCGGTTTATTGATTCGATTGAAGAATCAAATGATATCTAGATGGTCTCCGTGTAGTGGTGTGAAAGAAAGGGGTTGTGCACCTTGATGTAAACAATAAGGGCTCCAATTCAGGGTTGAATGGGTACGAAGTAATCCAAGATGGGAAATCCCAGATTCGGGTTTCCCGGTGCACAACACTTGACACAAGGGCACACACACTAACACGCGAAGGATACCGGTTTGACGATCCTGTATACGCGTACGTCACGTATATATATATATATATAGATATACTATAAGGCTTGTAATGTTTTCAGTATATCTATAGCTATGCCCTCCAGTTACCACGTGCTTTTGGGCCCTATACTCTATGCGTCTATGGTTAGACAGTGTACGCTACGAATTACAATGTTCTTACTATAGTCTATATTCTATACCTCTGCTCTCGTGCTCGACATATATATAGGTATATCTTACAGTGTACAGCGTGCTGACTATATATATATAATTTAAAAAAAAGTTAACCAACCACCGCAGGGTACCACTAAGAGCAACTGCCATCTGGAAAAAATGTCAATGGTCCCCAGTAGAACCGCGGTAAAATACACCTATGGCCACGTCTCACATCCGTGAGATGGGTGGTCACAGGGCACGACGAAATCACAACGACAGGCCGGCGAAACCCTCGTGTGTCTTGAGGACACGAAGCGACCCAAGGATGACAGCTTTCTGCATCCATCTCGCAAGAGCCTTGGCATATGTTTGGCACGCGGGTATGGCTTTAAGGTTACGAACCAGCGATAATTTCACACCTCCGAGAGCACCTATCACAAGGACAATTACTCGTACCGAATATTTTGGGTACAGTCGACGCAGCTCTCTTTTAAGGTCTTGATATCTCTCCTCTTTTTCTTTCTCCTTTGCAGTGATGTTGTATTCGGATGGAGCCGAGAATTCGATCACGAATATAGTTCGTTTCTCGAAGTCTTGGAGAACAATGTCAGGCCTCGAGTGCGCAACGGAGACTGCTGCCCGAAAATCGTAGTTCCAGAAAATCTGGCACTTCTCGTTTCGGACAATTGACTCTATTTCGCTTGGAGCGTTCGGCAGGGCAGGGTCGCGACCAACACCGTAAGAGCGACAAAGGTGGTAATAAAGTACTCTTAGGGCCGCATTATGTCTATAGATATACGTTGTTCCTGCGTGGGTCGGACACCCCGATAGTATGTGTTCTAGGTACTCAGCGTGTGCATGACACGCTCTGCACCTATCACTGGGAACTTCTTGACATAAAATGCGGGCGCGGTATGCTAAGGTGGAGATTACACCGTCCTGGCATGCGAAAATAAAGCCCTCTGTACCTGAATTAAACCTGATGATTTGAGGAAAGCAAAAGTTTGCTCCTTCGGCAAGGACTGTTTTTCTACATTTCTGTGAAAGCTTCCGTGCATTTGCTTGTCGAGTAGCTCTTGGTGAAATTTTCCAACCTCTGCTTTCTTTACTTCGGCTTTTAGACGTGAAGCATCTAGATGGAGTAATGCACTTTCCTCACTTCTGATGTTAAAATTCAGGCCAAGGGTCTCGGCAGCTTGCTCCGCGGCTTTGTAAAGGAACGCCCCTTCGCCAATCATCTCGTGGTTTCTGACCATCTTTAGGAGAGGATCTCTGCCATTCGCAACGATGTAAGCCGTACTTAAAACAATTCGGTTATGAAGACACTGGAGATTCAGAAGTCCGCGTCCGCCTTGCTGGCGTGAAATGTATAATCGCGGAACTGACGAATTGATATGCAAGCTTTTATGCATATGCATGATCTTACGCGTGGTGACATCAAGGGCCTTAAGCTCGTTCTTCGTCCATTGAACCACCCCAAACGAGTAGAGTAGAACCGGGACGGCAAGCATGTTAGTCGCAGATACCTTGTTCAACGCCGACAGATTGGAAGACCAAATCTGTCGAAGAAGATGCTTGTATCTGCTTCGGAGAGACTCCTTCACTGATGTTACGTCCTGAATGCGGCTTTGAGGCACGCCCAGGTATGTATAGGTCTCTCCAGTGTTAAGGTGTCTAATAACACTTATATCCACAAGCTCAGGGTCCTTGGGAACGCCAGTAATCTTTCCTTTCTTCAAATGAATTTTGGCACACTTGTCCAAACCAAAGTCCATCCCAATCTCTCCTGTGTAGTTCTTGACGATATTTAAAGCAGTTTGAAGTTTGCTTTTACCAGCGGCATAGATCTTCAGGTCATCCATATAGAATACATGAGTGACCTTATGCTCACGCTGATTAGTGTCGCCACAGAGGTATCCAGGAGAATTTCGTAGTGCGAGAGATAGAGGCAAAAGTGTGATGCAAAAAAGCAAAGGGCTCATACTATCCCCTTGAAAGACGCCCCTCTGGAAGGTGACCCTGTTCGTCGTCAGACGATAATTCCTAGATGAGATGGTAAATCTAGTTTTCCAAAGAGGCATCAATCTCTCTATGCATCTCACTATGTGTGGATGTACCTTCAAGCTTTCCAACAGACAGATGATAAGTCTATGAGAGGTTGAATCAAAAGCTTTCCGGTAGTCAATCCAGGCCATCGACAGGACGCGCTGATGGACTGTAGCGTCTTTACAGACACACCTGTCAATCAGCAGGTTCTCTCGACAGCCTGCTACACCTTTTTTCGAGCCACGTTGTTCGTACATCTCTCGCCATACAGGCTCAATTCGTCGAACAATCCTGTTGTTTAGGACAGCTGTAAAGATCTTATACAGTGTGTTCAAACAAGTTATTGGCCTGTAATTCTCTGGTTTGGACAAGTCGCCTTTTTTCGGTAGGAGTATAGTGCGTCCTAACACTAGCCACTGCGGAATGGGCATCTCCGACTTTAAATATGAGGTGAATATGCGGGCCAAATGTTGGTGTGTAGAAGTAAACTTCTTCCACCAAAAGTTCTTGATACAATCTGGTCCAGCACCGGAAAAGTTCTTCGTGCCTCTAAGTGCTTTTTTCACCTCTTCGGCAGTGACTGATGGGCACTCCTCCTCAGATTTTATGAGGCTGTCGCAAAACTCCTTGAAGCGGATGATATTGTCAGTATCTTCCTTCAACTCTAGTGTTTTCGGGATCTTGTACACCTCTCTCCAAAAAGTCTCTACCTCCTTGGGCTTGGGTGGATTTTTTACAAAAACAGGGGGATCACTGAAGAGGCGCGATGGGTCAGCGAGAAACTGTTGATTCTCCCTGATCCATCTCTCCCTCTTCTGTATCCTCCTCCTTGCGTCAGATAACAGCCTTATTTTGTCAACAATATGCTGCTTGATTGTCAGCAGCTTTGACTTGTTTAGTGTGTGATTCAAGGTCCTTAGTTCTTGGGCGAACTTTCGAACCCTTTCCGTGAACGGTCTACCAGATGTTATGTAGTCAATCACACATTGAACACGGGACGCATTCTGTCTTGCCCATCCAATTTTCTTGTTCAGTTGATGCAAGCGTCTTCTTGTCTTTTGATCCATCGTCGGTTTGAGCCTTCGATTTGAATCAGCCAAAGCTCTCGCAGCACCATAAACTGAGCAATTGATAGTCCAGAGGTCGGACTCTTGCGAGATATCTCCACGAAGGGAGGCATCCATTTCAGCCAGATCTTGGGGCTTAAGAGGAACTTGCATGTTGATGTTCCTCCTTGTACTGAAATTGCCATCATCTTCAAGTAGGTGCCTGCTTTCTGCGGTTGGTCTTAATGTCGTTTCATCTTCGTCTGCAGCTTGTTCAAGCAGCGGTTGAGGAAGCGCTCCGCGTACATATCCATTTTTGCGGAGGTAGTCGGCTTGATTTCGCAAAGACTGATGCGAAACGTGTTGAAGCTCTGGGTGTTTCTGGCACCACAGAGTATGCATACGCGCCATAAAGCCTCCACGAACAGGGATAATACTGGCATCGTAGCAGTCTAGCACATCATTCTTAAGTTGATCCGTCCACTCAATGTGGGCGTTTCGCCGGTTCGTCGTTGTGTTTTCATCTAAATTATTTTCAGCACCCCGAACTCTAGGATGATCGGCATTGTTTGCCGATCCATTGTCGGGTGCTCTGCGCGTTCGATCGTTTTGAACCGCATCTACAACATTTTGGTGGTTTGTTGGTTTCATTGTTGTTCCCACGAGCAGCTAGGGAAAGGATTCGTCCATCCTTGTAGAGCCCCGCGTGCAAGGATAAGGCTATTACTCTGAGACATCGCCCGATATCCCAGAGTCACCGTTAAAGACACCTCACCCAGGTGCCATGCAGCTTTCGGCACGGTTCTCACACCTTCGCTTAGGGGTTATTCCTTCGGGACCATCCCTGGACAATTGTCCGCGACTGCTTATTAATTATTGTATCCATATTCAGCAGAAACCCTTGGTACGGGGACCCTCTATCCGCAACCCGAGGACGCGTTCGGTGGCTTTGTCATAAGCCCTTCGGTTCTATTCCAAGGGAATCGAAACCGAAACCGAATATATATATATGTAAATATATTGGAATAAAAGTTAAAACTATTGCATTTATTGTAAAAGACATTTGAAGTATTTATT
>CAKNXH010058336.1:0-16187 GCA_932178445.1 Andricus quercusramuli | reverse complement strand
AGTTAAAACTATTGCATTTATTGTAAAAGACATTTGAAGTATTTATTAACCTCTGTAGTAAAACTGCAAGTCTGCACTATTTACTAATTTTGGTAGGAGAAAATAGTAAATTTGTTGGATTAATATCTGTAGAAGATAACAGTATTTACAAAGTGCTGTAGTAAAATGATGCGCAGTTATACTATTTTTATAAGAAGATTTCCTATTTGGTAATAGCAATCCTTACTATTTTCTGTAGTAAAATCCGATGTAGGAAAAATTAGTAGAGAAATTAATAAATTGTACAAAAAGAATAAAAGTAATAAGTATTTTAAATAACATAATATACTAAATATGTAGAAGAAATTACTATTGTCTGTAGGAACACGATGTGTATTATGGACATTTCCTACTTTTTGTAACAAAGATTAATACCAATTATGAAATTTGGTCCCAAATATTACTAACTGATATAGCAGAAAGTATCGAGCCTTGGACCAAGTGCGGCCGAGTGCATCCGACGTGTGTCGATCGCCGATCATATTTTTAGGTTGCGAAAATGACATCTAATTTATGTTTCAATGCAAAATGCGCAAAAAAACGTAATTTAAAAAAAAATTACTTATTTGAATTACATTAAAAATTTTGTTGTTTAAAATTATAAAAATATCATGAATATTAATCAATTAAGGATTAAATAAATTAGAACCAATAAACTTTCTATCATTTAGGTCATATGAAAGTTTTCATTCTGAGTCACAAAATGTCTTGTAGGTAGATGGATCATCGCCCGACTGCTGTCCCGGAGACGCGTGTTCGATTCCCGCCAGCCTTCGTTTTCTTCTAACCCGATTTTTCTTTTTCAACTTTATAATATAATACTATCTTTTAAGAACATATACATATATGTAATTTCTAATGTTGTCAATTCTTAATTTAAATAAATGTGAATTATGCGTTAAATGTAGAACATGTGTGTAGGTAGGCTTGTGTGAAAGTTAGAAACACGTATTTATTTTTTTTACTATTCCCACTGTAGCATATTTTGCTAACCAGATAGTAATTCGGTGCGCACGGTCCCTGCGCATCATTTTACTACAGCACTTTGTAAATACTGTTATCTTCTACAGATATTAATCCAACAAATTTACTATTTTCTCCTACCAAAATTAGTAAATAGTGCAGACTTGCAGTTTTACTACAGAGGTTAATAAATACTTCAAATGTCTTTTACAATAAATGCAATAGTTTTAACTTTTATTCCAATATATTTTATAATTCTTTGAGTAGCTACGAGTTACTATTGAGGTTAGTAAATATTATTAAAATTTGCTTTTTGCCTCTCATTGCAAAGTTCAGATAGTGAAATCTAGTGTGATTTTTAACAAGAAATACAAACAAGGGTTTCTCAGTGTATAATCATGCAAATATATAAATATATCAATAAATATATTCACATATATATACGTCACGGGACGTGACACATATTAGGGTGGGCCAAAAAAAACTTTTAATTTTTTTCCCTTAGATACCATGAATATATTGTCAGAAATGACGAAAAAAAAATTCTGGTGAAGCTTGAGTTCTGAATATTAATATTAAGAGGTGGTAATTTGTGATTTTTTATTTCCCATTTAAATAACACAGGAATTTTTTAAAAAATTATTTCGGTTTTGAATGCTTTTGAACGAATGATTGTCTAGTGGAAAGAAAAACTTATTCTTGTAGAGAATTTAACGAGCTAAAAAAAATGTCTGATATGATTTTTTGCTAAGTCGACTCATTCAAAAGCTATGGCAGATTGAAAATTAAAAAAATACTTTTTCATTAAACTTCCATCATACTTTTGATCTCAAAGAGCTCAAAAGCATTGAACAGCTTTATTTTGGAGCTCAGAGAGCTCAAAAACATCGCAACCAGCGGCTAAATTGTAAACTTTCAATGACTGAAAGTAGCGGGAAGTAGCAGGAATGGCCTTTAGGTCAACCGTTTTCCGAATTTTTTTTTTCAAGTAATTATTCAGGTAAAGTAAAGTTCAGATTTTTGTTTTTAAATTAAGTTTCATAAAATTGGTTTTTCTTCCGATATTTTGTAAAAATGTTAATGCTTTACCAAAAACATTCGATTAGTTCTACGAAAAATAAGATATTCCATGTTTTTGAGCCATAATTTTGTGATAGAATATGAAAAATTGTAAGAATTATCTTTTGCGATTTAGAGTTGGACTTTAACCTCGAATAACTTTTGAATGAGTCGACTTAGCAAAAAATCATATCAGACATTTGTTGTAGATCGTTAAATTCTCTACAAGAATATAAGTTTTTGTTTTCACTAGACAATTATTTGTTCAAACGCATTAAAAATCGAAAAAATTTTTTAAAAAATTCCTGTGTTATTTAAATGGGAAATCAAAAATCACAAATCGCCACCTCTTAATATTAATATTCAGAGCTCAAGCTTCACCAGAATTTTTTTTTCGTCATTTATGACAATATTTTCATGGTATCTAAGGAAAAAAAATTAAAAATTTTTTTTGGCTCACCCTAATATATATATATATATATATATATATATATATATATATAATAGTAATAATAGATCTTTATTATGTTCCACGAAGTATGTACATGAGCTTACAGAAAGATATACGAGTAGACGAGTGGACATAAAAGGCCGAGGTTCAGCTGAGCTGCTTTACAACCTAACCTTCTACAGTCTAACTTAAATGCTTACTATAAGATAACTAAAAAATAACTGCTTATTAACGCTAACTAGCTTAAAAGAAGAGAGAAAAAGAAACCAACAAAAAAATATGATTTTACAATCGTAAATTAAATTAAAACAAATTAGGGACTAGGAATACAGGGCCATCGTATAAAAATTTCCAATTATTAGCTTATTCGCACGTTACAAGTATTCAACGGTTTTAAGGCTCCACCCGCAATTTTTAGTACATTTCATTTCTCACAGATTGAGCACTATAAGAATCAATAGGATCTTTAAGAATGTTTAACAAACGAGGAGCTAAGAATGAAAAAGTAGCTTCCGCCTTCGCAGTGCGGGCTGAAGGGACAGAAAACTTTCCGTTGGATCTTGTGACAAGAGATTTTCTCGCGCGATTTTCTTCCACGTTGGAAATGAGATTTCGTAGGTAAACTGGCGTCTCCGTTGACCAAACTTTGAACGCGAGAACGCAGAGATGCAATCCCCACCGTTGGTCCATTTTCAACCAGCCAGATTCTCTAAAAGCGGGGGAGATATGGTCAAATTTCCTTATACCGCATGCGAATCTTAAGCAGGAATTCTGCACTCTCTGAATCCTCGCCCTCAGCGGCGTGCTCAAGAAAGGCCCAAAGCTCGAATATGCATAATCAAAGAGTGACAAAATTCACGATTCTCATAATAGGAGTTTAGTGCTAGTAGGGAGAGCGCGACGGAATGGAAACAGTTTTCGTAGGCGTATATATGCGACGTTTACCTTTTTAGATACATGCTCTTCAAAGCCCCAATTCGACTGCATTATGAGCCCAAGATTTTTCGACTGCGAAACGATGGAAAGTTGAGTAGCATTTATTGAGAAATTAGGAAGAAGATCGCAGTCTAAACTGCCTATCGGTAGAATGACAGATTTCGTCGGATTAATGACCAGAGCACGATCTTCCGCCCAGCCAGCGATATGATCTAAGACCGCGTTTAAAATGGCTGCTGCCTCATTAATATCTTCCCGCTTACAACGTATGTAAACCTGTGTATCATCTGCATACATGTGTATGGTGATTTTAATTCTGCCCTTCGAGATCGCCTCTACTCTACGTAAAAATTCCTTCACGGAGTCAGGAAGGTCGTTTGTGTACACAGAGAACAAGGTAGGGCTACTCACCGCCCCCTGAGGTACTCCTCTATTCACTGCTCTGCATGGGGACATGACAGTAGACCTAGAGCTTGATACTGCAACTCGCTGACTCCTGTTAGAGAGAAACCCTGTGAACCAAGCAAGGGATGCCCCCCTTACTCCTATCGATTCTAATTTTTTCAAAAGTAACCCATGATCAAGGGTCTCGAAAGCCCGAGATAAGTCCAGTAAGGCCAGTAGGGTTACCTCTGAACAGTCCAAGGACCTACCTATCTCCTCCGAGACGTGAAGAAGAGTTGTTGCAACCGAAAAACCCTTCCTAAACCCTGATTGATTGGGAGGTAATACTTTGTTTTTCTCAATGAAGGGTGTCAACTGCTGAAGACAGATTTTCTCTAATACCTTCGAAAGGTAAGGCAGAATGGTTATTGGGCGCAGGTCACCAAATGATTTCGGACTATCGCATTTAGGAAGAGGACGAACACAAAGATAAACTGAGGAACTATTTATGCCGTCCGATCCCGTAGCTGTCGAAGTGATCGATCTCATAGCGTGATACAAATGACTGAGATCAATTTCCTTGAATGCGAAAGTATTCTGTGAGTGAGGTGTAAAGTTGCTAGCAGATGAGTGAAGGTGGCGGATTAGTGTCTCTGACGCTACCGCTGGCGGTATGGTATCTAGATAATAGTCATTAATGCTAGTGGGATCCATGGGCAGATCTCCCCAAGAGAACTGTCTTTGTCCTGACCAGACACCTGCTAGGTTTAGCTTTTCCCACATGTGTTTGGAAGAGGGCCTATCTGAAAGGCTAGCCAAATATCCGTTTTTTTTTCGCGCCGGAGGGAGCCAGTTGCGAGGTTACGTAGGAGCACATATTTATCTCTATCTGTGACTGTATTTGAAGTGCGCCATTTGGAACGAGCTCTGTCCCTAGCCTGGGAAATTTTCTTTACAGAGTCGGAGAACCAAGGTGGCCTGGGCCTAGCTATTCTGAAGCGACGTAGCGGGCAGAACCTGTTGATAAGGTTTAATGTTATTTGTGAAAATCGATCAACCTTCTCATCTAACGAGGAGAGGTCTAATATACTGGCCCAGTCTGCTCGACTTGCTGCCTCATTGAATGCTGTTTGATCCACACGTTTGAAGTCCCTACCTACGCGATATACACTCGGTCTTGTTATATATATATATATATGACATGATTATTAATTTTCTTATTTAAAGTGATTTTAGTTTTTTTAACAATGTTGAACGTTAAATTGTTTAATACAATTTTTTATTTTTTGTTACCTGCTATCGTCTTCACTTGATGACTCGGCATTGTTTTCGCGCACCTCATCTAACAAAATGTCATCTGGATTTTCTCTCACATTCTGGACCCCTACAACATTTTCTTCTAAGTGGTGACGATGTTGTCCGCCATTTTCAGCCTCGTTTTCAGCTCGAATTTGATTGAATCTCCAGCTAGTATAGTTTGACTCATGTGGCTAACGCCGGACTCTCGTCTTACATGCAGATTATACTGTTTCTGGCCGTTGTTATCTTCCTCCATTTTTCCTTTCTATTTAATTATGTTGTGCTGCCAAATGAATACAATGAAATCAATATATTATCACTCATTTGGCTATAAGAATAAGAGAAATTATTCGTAAATTGTACTTTATACTAATATTTCCCTATTATAATATACAACCGATAAAGAATAATAATAAATTGAACGGTCCGGTGCAGAGCATAATTCGGTAATGCTATGACATAGAAAATGGCAGGTGAAACTTTGAAAACACTAAACATTTTTAATGAATTACATTTATTTTCAATAGCTGTTGTATTCAAACATAAAAATTGTGTTACTAATGAGTAAAGCAAATTTGCCTCCGGGGAAATTAGGCGTGCAAATATTATACCTTGTATATGTATATATTTGAATGTTCATGAAAACAGTGCAAAGAGTGCCAAAAAAGCGATTCAAGCGCGGGTGTAGTTTCACGAAAATATGACTATATATGTAGATTGTTGTCAGTGGTGTGAATGTATCTTATATATGGAGCAGACAACTGCAGTACATGAGACCTATTTCACGTTTTCAAAGGAAATAAATCAACTTTAAATTAATATTTAGAAAGTAATGTATTTTATATGTATTTATTACATCAGTGCGTAGATTGAATTAATGATTTTGAATCTCAACTGACCAATTTTGGGGCACCTTTCGGCGAGAGGTTGAAAAGACTCAAGTAAGAAAATAACAATAAACAATTTAGAGAAGCTTACAGCTGGAAATCATTTCAAGATCAGTTCAAAATTCAGGGTCTAAATTCTTCAGAGGTTGATGAGAGTCAATTTTTGATTTTTCTGTCGATTTCATTTTTATGTTAATGCAAATAACAACAAAAATGTCAATTTTTTATTTCATTCTTTATCTCCTACAAAAAATTGGTCTTATACTTTCCGTCACTGGGATTCAATGGACAGAGGTATAAGTCTGACAAAATTGTAAAGTTGTACAGTTAATTGTTTTATTCAAATTTTATTGACAAATAATGATATAAGGGGATATAAGTATTCAAAGTACATATCTGCTCTAAAATTTCTGACTTTCATCGTTAGGATGATACGAAGCTATCTATTTAAGATTAGGTGTGATTAATTATTTCCATAAACAAATTGAATTAAAAAATGTAGATCGCAGACATTTATAGACAGAAAGTAGTTGTTTTATATTCTAGCCTCATTATAATTATATTACCAGCGATGTTACCTTAAAAAAATTTGTCATTCATCAATTTTTGCTTGTTTTATAATCTAATTATATGAAAAAAGGCACATCGTAGGCATTTATTTCAGTCCAAAATAAATCGTTTTATCTTCTAATCATATTATAATTATATGAACAATGATGATTTCCGCAAAAATTTGCTATTTGTCAATATTCGTTCATTTTATGAACAAATTTTATAAATGAAAGTACTTTTTAGGCTTTCTTAAGCGACGAGAAATAATTTCATCTTCTAAACTTGTTGAAATTTTATTTCCGATGACATTTTATAGAAAACTTTTGCCATGCAACAATAATCGTTTATTTTATAAACAAATTAGGTAAACAAATACATACTTGCATTTTTAAGAATCACTTCTTTTAGGTTTTGTTTCAAATTACTTCATCAAGAAAGAATGAAAAACAAGGGACTTGTAAAAATGCGAAAATGCCGGTGTTGATATGTTATCTCAACATAAATAAGATGGAGAAAGGTATATTTTGTCCATAAATGCCTAAAGTGCACATTTTTTCATATAATTTATTCATATTATAGACAAATAGTGAAAAAATGCAAAATATTTTCTTGACGCATCGTTGGAAATAGAATTTCAACAACACTAGAAGAAAAAGAGAGTTCTTATAACCTGAAAACGTCTAAAATGTGCATTTGTGCACATCATTTGTTTACAGAATGAACAGTGAGAAATAATGAAATTTCTTTTAATACATCATTGGAAATATAATTTGGAAACTAATAAAAGAAAAAACGATTTCTCTCTGCCAATAAATGTTTGTAATGCACACTTCTTTATATAATTTGTTTCTAAAATAGACAATTAATGATGTATAAGAAAATCTTTACAGAAAAAATCATTGGTAATTTAAGAAGAACAGAAGGTTTCATATTGCTTAAAAACGCCTAAAATGTGCTTTTATTTATATGATTTGTTTATAACATAAAGAAATGTTAATGAATGGCAGCATTTTCTCAGAAAACATGATTCATAATATAATTACAATAATACTAGAAGAAAAAACTCTCTTTCTGCCTGTTTATTATTATTAACATCCAATCCTAATTCTTAATGGCCACGTATCATCCTAACGATAAAAGCAAGAAATTTTAGAGAAAAAATATACTTTCAAGACGAATAACCCCTAATGTCGATTATTTGTTAATACAATTTCTTGATAACAATTAAACTTCACAAGTTAAATTTTTTTCTTTCTTATACCTCTGTGCATTGAATTCAAACGACGGAAAGTATAAGACAATTTGTTTACATTAGATCAAAAATAAAATCTTTTTTCACAATTTTAATTAACATAAAAATTACATAAACAAAAAAAAATCAAAAATCTAGCCTCACCAATCTCTGAAAAATGTATTCTTTTGATTTCACCCCACTGTAGCACCTCCATGAAACTACGTAATATATATGTACTGTCCCTAGCGTCTTTTGATGAGCATCATGTAGCATTGATGCTGAAATCGGAATTTTCAATTTTCCTACCGGGCCACAGTCTAACCAGACGTTTCAAAGTTTCAGATTAAGAAAAAAACATTTATCTTGCGACATTATAATTTTAAGAGGCTCAATTAAAATTGTTTGAATAGGCAGTTTTTAATTTGTAATTATGCTATAATATATCAATTTTTAGAGTTTGGAATGTTGAACCTTTATTCTTGTAGTATTATCTCGATCTTACTTATTTGACGTATGCTCTTGGAAATGCAAATCGTGATTATATGAATTCTTAGACAGTAATGCATAGAATGTATAAAGAAGTACTTACTCAAGTGGGTAATTCCTAATGTTTCTTCACGTGAAATTGACACTTATTTTGATTAACTTCCACAGATTTTGAAATAAAACACAAAAATTCAATTAAAAAAAAAGGGTATTCAAGATGGAAATGAAATCTACTTTCTTATGAATAATGTTATGCACCGAAGTCAGAGCATGAAAAAATTCACAATTCAAAATTAGATTTCCAAACTACTTTCTTTACGGCTCATTAGATGAAAATACATAACAAAAGGGAAAATGAAAAAAGAATATTCTGACACAGACTCGCAAAGTAAATCAATTTAAGAAAGCTTCGGACAGTAGACGATTCTTCTGTGTTACGGAAACCGTCTTCTTGACCAAGTGGCTAGTCTGCAGAATGCGAAAGTAAATAATTTGAATGCACTTACATAGCTAAAAGTCATCCGAAGAACCTCCTGTAAGTACATTCTGTGCTCTATGGGAGCTGAACCGCATCTATAGAAATTGCTTGAGCATACTTTCCAAAGACGATAAGAGTTGTAATTGTTTAACAAGGCCAGTGAACGAAAGACTTCAACATCGAATTAAATCTAATCAAGCGTATTTTTTATATAACTTCCAGATGGTATGCTTAACCACTAAAGCAGTAACTTTCAGTGTTGAACTTCTTTTATGATAATGCGAAATAGCGGAAAAATCATATTTTTGAAATTATTATTGCTTTCTATAAAAACAGTTACATTAAGTAAAAAATAGCTAAGTAAAAACATTTTCCGCATCTAATTTTGCACGAATAAAGTTCTTTCGAATTACTTGTACAGTTAACCGTTTATGTAATAAAAGAATTCCTTGTTCTCAATTTTGTATTTCCTATAAGTGATAAGTATTCTGATTGTTACAAAGATCTGAGTTTTCAGTGGATGTATGTTTTTTTTAAATATAATCATCAGAAATTATAAATAAAGAATATACTTGCCAGATGCGTTGAAACAAAATCTCTTTATTACAATGTCTTATAAGAATAATTATTGTTGCAAAGTAATCATATTTGCTCTTGAAATTAATAAATATTCGCTTCATTTTAAAAGCTTTACTTTCATCCTGTTGAATGATAAAATAATTAAATTATTAGCTTTAAATAATATTTTTGCTCGATTTGACCAGCATTTAAAAATTGAATATCCGTAAGAATTTGTATAGGAACTGAGATATTATTATTTTATACATTCAATTCCATTCTAGATAAAAAATAATATACAGTGTGCCTCAGACCACCCATCCACCCCTTTTAAAATCTAAAATACCTAATAAAATTAAAAGCTCAGTACCTCCTAATAGTAAATGGACTGTGTCCGATCGGTTCGAGGTATTATCAACTTCCGGTTCCCACAGGAAGTGGCCTATTCAGACCAGAAGTCATTTTTTGGAAATGGAATGACTTATTTTTCTCTATTGATTTCGATTTTACGGTAGAAAGTGAGTAACTTTTGTAGAATTTTTTTTTTCTCAATCGTCGTTTCCCACCCAAAATGCTTTCTGAAGACTAATTGAGCCCTCGTTCGTTTTTCACGTCAACTCGTGCTTAGTCAGTCAGCTTTCGGTATTTTGAAATAAATTGTTAGGGGCACACTTCGGAATATCCTTCGACAGATAGAGCAAGAGGAATTAAAAAATGTATTTAAGAAAAAAATGTTAATAATTTTTTTCTGATGCTCTGCGCCCTTTGGACTTCTCTTATTCAAGGGAACGGTAACATTTTGGAATGCGTGGAAAAATAAGAATAAGGGTAGAAAACGATGATTTGGAAAAAATAAATTTCCCTCAAAAGTCACTAACTTTTTAGCGTAGAATCGAAATCAATAAAGAAAATTAAATCATTCCATTGAAAAAAATTACTTTCGGTCTTAATAGACCATTCCGGTGGAAGCCCGGAAGTTGAAAATACCTCCATTCGATAGGGCACTGTCCATTTATTATTAGGATATATATATATATATATATATATAAATTTGAAACCTAATATGAAAGATAAACAATGGTGCTAGGCACCTAGCTATAGATTATAGAAGCCAGACCTCGAGTCTAGACTCTAGACTCTAGAGTCTAGACCTAGACTCCAGACTCTTAACTAAGGAAGAGTCAATAAGAATATTTGGGCATAATAAGCCGTGGATACCTGACCTTTCGTAACCCACTTCAGGAAAGTACGAAATTTACAACTTCTTAAGCTCCGCACAGAATAAGGTTCATAGTCGCCCGTTACACACGGATTACTCACACAGAGTTAACCCTTTTTTTTGTAGTTTTTTTTTGTAGAATGTGACGTCAGGGCAACTTTACCGCCGGGGTTTCCATGCGGGCCAGAGTCAGCTCAGTTCACCCTCATTCCCTTCTCAGACTTTTCCTGGTCCTTTGGATTTGATAAAAATTTTAGTGAAATATTTCAATGAACGCAGCTTATTGAATGAAGGAGAGGATCACTTTTCTCTCCCTCTATCTTGCGGTGCGTATCTCTCTCTCAAACTAATGGAGTATTGAAACGTAAAGCTCTTGCAAGCACCTGACTTGATTAGAAATTTTTTACAACCATTTTTCACCACATATTTTATTAATCTATTTGTCTTTTTTTATTAGGGCCTCTTGCAATAATAAAATAACCATAAAGTTTCCTTTAATTCATTCATTATTTCAAAAATGAATAAAATCAAGAAAATGATTCACTGATATTCTTTTTTTTATGTCGTAGGCAAATGCAATTACATGTTTATGAAGTAATATTATTTAAATCGTATAAGACTCATCACACATCGATTTACTAGGATAAGGTTGTACTTCAAATGCTTCATGAAAATAATCAAATATGTTTTTAATATTTACAAATTACATCAATTGAATTCTATCACAATATATACAATATGAATACAATACGCATAAAATGTTTCGACCAATTACTGAAGATAAAATAAACGTACCCGCAAATATAAGTTTACCAGCTCGTATCTTTTTGAGTTGTAATACGCAAGTACATAATACAATAATTTTACAATAATAAAAAATTACATAAATTGAATTCCACTTCCGGATAAAAATATTCTTGAAATATCTCCATTTTTCTCTGCGCACACAAATTATTCACGTTGATTGCAAAGGAACTGTTTTGCATTTTCAACTTTTTAAATTGAAGGTTAAAATAGGTTCAAAATTTCGAAAAATCTTTATTAAACGGTTAATAAACCCACGTATGAAATAAAAGTTTTCAATGCTTTTCAATCAAATACAATTTTTAATTCAATGCCGATGAACTGCAAAGAGTTAAATTTTAACCTTACATACATAGAAAGAGAGAGAGAGAGAGACGCACCATAAAAATAGAATAAGAGGAAAGTGAGTGAGCCTTGCCTTCATTCAATAATCTGAGTTCATTCAAAGATCGTACCGGGAAAAGTATCAGAAAGGAGTGAGGGTAAACTGACCTGACCAGGCCAAATTGCCCTGACGTCACGTTCGACCAACAAAAAGGGTTCAACCCTGTGTGAGTAGTCCGTGTGAAACGGGCGACTGACCCTTATGACAAATGCGACTCCTCATGTTTTCAGTTGGGACAGCAGAGATGGAATTAATACTACTGTAGTCTTAGTGAGTAGTCTCAGTAGTCCGATGAGTGGTCGAACCTGGTCAGGGATCATCCATAAATCACGTGATTGATTTTTGGCTAAATTTCTACCCCCCTCCCTCCCCAAACATAAATATCTGTGATGTTATGGCTGAACCTCAACCCCTATATTATCACGTGACTTTTCTTTTTTCTCAGATTATATTTGGCGGTATTTTTATTTGTAAATTGAATTGTGAAAATAATACAGTTTAAAAATGTGAAGGGAATACAAAAGAAAGAAGCATATTCTGTGTAATGAATTCGGATATGAACAATGTTATTACAATTATAATAATTATTCTATTTCATCAACAAAAAATGTTTTTAAGTTAATACTGAAAACATTTGAATGCATTTTAAAGTATTAAAAAGTACACGGAGAAACCCAAACACCAATGGTTGGTGTTTGCTGAAAAAAAAATCGCGAAACACCACTGAACGCTGCGTACGCACGGATCATTAGTGTTTCGGGCAGTCGCCAATGGCACCTACGCAACAATAATCGAAACATGACTGAGTCGTTCGTGCGCGTCACTGGACATAGTCTACGCATTAATAGTTAGTGCGTGCGGACGGCGCTCATCGATGTCGAAAACAATAAAGAATCATTCGTGATACCATTATTCATTTAATTGAAATTAAGTTGAGTTACCTCTAAGTAATCCCTTTTTAAATGATGATAATAATTATAAATATAGTTTGAAACAATTCTAAGCAATTAAATACTCGAGCGAAAAGGTATACTGATCTTAAAATAGTTCTTTGACACTTTAGACACTGATGGAAAAGCTGCGCATGCGCACTTTCGAGATGAGGTACATTAGACACTGGCATAGGTAACTTTAAACACTGGTGTGGTATCTTCTTGAAATAAATTTAGATTTAACTTTAACAAATGTTTTAATGATTGAAGTTTTGCTTTTAGGGTTTCGTAGCCCCCCCCCCGGGCAAAAGAGAATAAATGCCAACATTTTTTTTTAATAATTTTTTTTCACCATTTTTTTTTCAAAATTTTTCAAAAAAATGTTTTCAAACATTATTTTGCGCAAAATTTTTTTTCTTCCATTTTTTTCACCAAATTTTTTTTTCAACATTTTTTCCACAACATTTTTTATCAAAAATTATTTTGTACAAAATTATTTTTCGAAGATTGAATTTTTTTTTTTAATTTCACTACCCCACTCTATGCAATATAAAATTTGTATTTTTCGTCACCACCTCCTAACAAATTTTTCGGACTGGCGTTGCAAAAAATAGCAAATAACAAATAACTATTTTCTAATATTTATGTTTAATTGTTCATATTTGTCATGCCTGTCAGCTACTTTTATTTTGTTCCGCTCTCAAAACTGAATTCTAACGTTAAGTAAGGTTAAAATATCTAACTCTACACGATTTTTCAAAGACCGCAACGAGCAACACTCAGTAGTATGCGCGAAGCGGTTGTAGATATTTTTGACATGAAAGTCTCATGTGCGACGGCGCGATTCTTTCTTGTTTCGCACATTGGTGAGTGCCGCGTACGCATTAACTATTGATGCGTAGACTCATTCCAATAGCGCGTACGAACGACTGCGTCGTGTTTTGATTTTTATTGCGTAAGACATCACTGGTCACTGCGTGAACACTAATGAATCGTGCGTACGCAACGTGCAGTGGTGTTAATACGTTTTTTTCACGACAAACACCAATGAGTCGTGTCAAACGCAAGAATCAATGGTGCTTGGGTTTCTCCGTGTACCTCTATGGAAGTTATTAATTCAATTAATTAAATTTTCTAACTTTCATTGAATAAAATTATTATTTCTCACTTATTTCATTGTAATTTTTGCAATTATAAATTTAAATTGAAATTAAATACAAATTTTTATCAATTAAACAATAAAAAGCTAGGGATTCAAAAAAAAATTAATGACAATAAATTACCAAACAAAATCTAAAATTTAAACTAAGACTTTATTTTACATAAGAACGTTCATTCGAGAGATTTCGTTTCTCATAATCTTTTTTGAAAATAAATTTATAATTAAAATAATTAAATTATTCAAGTTAATTTAAATTAATCATATTAAATAATCTTTTGAGATATTTGCAATTAGATTGTAATTTCACGAGCAGTGTATTTTCAAATAGCAATGTATAACCTGGTAAATTTACCAATGTCGCTCAGAAATTCAGGATCTTGTTCAATTTCGCCGTGTCGTACGTAGTCAATTTACGTCAGTGAATAAATTTAAATGAGCTTATAAATAAACACTTTTTCGGTAAAGTTGCAGCATCTAGCATAATTTCACAAACGGGTTGTACTGTTACATCTTGGTATTCTGAGAAATTACAAACAGGACATAAATAGACAATCCATCGACAAACTGACAGAAAGAGATGGCGCGTTGGACTTTATCATAAAATTACGTCTCGTAGCCTCTAATATTGCTCTAATAGTGATGAGTTCTGTGTGGAAAAAAAGCCTTTTTTATTGAAAACGATATCTAAGGAAAGTACTATGAGCTTTATTTATCCTGCTGGAGTGTTTAAAAATTTATAACCTCACGAACATAACCTAAAAATTGAAATGTATAATAATAATAAAAATAATTTCCATCGTAGCACGATGTAAAATTACATCAAATTTTTTACAGTGTACACTTTCGAAAAATTACTCAAAAAAATCGCAGTTCATACGATGGTATGGCTTATTTTATTGCGCATAAGACGTCGACATTTGTTTATGCACGAAAATTTGTTTGAAAAATAGCTTTCGCAATAATACGAAAACCGTGGTCTCTGAGAAATAAATTGTAATTTATAAATAAAAATGGATGTGAAATGCAATTGCAGATGACTGCTATCTCTTGTAATATGCATAGTAGAGACTTGTACTGTGGCTGTAATTGTTTAAATACAATAGAGTAATAATTACCTATGTTAAGAACTTACAATTCATCCGATTTAAATAATATTCTCAGAAATCTGATTGGTGTAAATGTTAGTGCGAAATCACAGCGTGAGCTTCTTCAGAAGTTTTTACCTAGAAAGAACTAGAATACCTCAAACATTCAACAATATACACCATCATACTGTCACCTCGCGCTAACATTTCAACCAATCGGTCTTCTAGTAATATTAGTTAAAAAGTACTAAATTTTAACTTTGACGTAGTGACTTATTGCCGTATTGTATTTCTTGAAATTTTCTTAGCAATTTAAGGCAAAAGTTAATCCTCCACTATGCAGATTACAAGAGATAGCATAATAATCTTCAATGTCATTCCACGTAATTAATTTATCGCAAATTTCTTTATATGAAATGGTTCGCAGCCTAGAGAAATGCTTAAAGGGGCAAGTTAGATTCACTTATTTCAAGACAAGTATTCGTAACCATGAATAAATGAGGCGAGAATATTTAGGGTAAAAAGTATTTTTTTCCTTCCTTTTTTTTAGCTAAACGGTTAACTATACAAAAAAAGGCGAACCAATCTTACTCGTTTTTATTAAAATAAATAGAAACTTCAAAAATATGATGCCGCTATTTTGCATTATTACGAAAAAGCACAAGGCTGAATGTTACTGCATTTTTTCTAGAAGTTATAAAAAAAAGTCAGCTTGATTAGATTTAATACGAAGTTAGGGTCATCCGGATCATATTTGTTCCTCGACCTTTATTTTCATTAAATTACAAATGTATTTTTGTATATGGAGAACTGTTTTCAAGTTTCCTAAACATATATTATAATTGCGTTTTTACAGGAGAAATACTTATTTATTGCGTTTAAACAACAAAACGTATGCTTACTGGAACCGCTCCGATTACAGAACGTCTGCATTCAATATTACGCGTGAATTCGTGCTTTAGTCACTGAAATAGAGAAAGGTTACATTTTGCAAGGTTAGGGGACCAGTTAGGGGCAGGAACATTTTTTTTGATTACGCAGAATTAAGTCCCTTTTCATTCTTCATCTAGGAATTTTCTTCGGTGACACTACTGAAACAAGCCTTTTCCAAAAAACTGAACACTTGGCATTTACCTGAAAATATAGGCCGAAAAGGGTCACCTTCGGCAGGTGCTAAGTCTCGACCATTGCAGATAGGACAATGTAGGTTTTGTAATTACAGATATTTACGTATTCTTTATTTCCTCTGTTGACCATTTTCAGGTATGACGATC
>CAKNXH010058334.1:80923-104910 GCA_932178445.1 Andricus quercusramuli | reverse complement strand
GATTATTAAAATTTTTTAAACAAGTATAAATGTTTTTCAAACAAATTTAATTCTTTCAAAAGAATTACACAAAAAAATTTTTGTAAAAAATGAAGCTCCAACAGGTAAATTTTTCAACTTAAAATTTTTAACGTAAAAAAATGTTTTTTATTCAAATGTTACTTATAATAAGTAATATATTTTTTCATATTTATAGTGATAAGATGAGAAAGAGGATTTTTATTTTATAAATATTGACTAAGATGACGAAATTTGAAATTTAATGTACGTCCTGAAGAGGAAAACGACACAAGTTTTCGAAACGTTGGCAGTAGACAATAAAGGATTTTTAACATCTTAATCTACTTTTGGTCTGAAGTATGTCAATTCTTTACCATCTTCATATATTATTTATAAAAGTATACGTTTTAAATTGAAAATTCCAAAAAAAATTTGGTTTTCAATTTTGACCAAAAAAATGACCAACAAAATTTTGAATTCAGTTTTTCGTCAAGAAGGGAAAAAATATCTCGTGATCTAGAAGAGTCACTATCAATTTTTTTTTCTTCAAATAACGGTGAAATCATAAGGAATTGAATCGTCTTAACAAGGAAAGGGAAATTTTCTCCCTTCTTGTCGAAAAACTGATTTGTTTGGTCATTTTTTTGGTAAAAATTGAAAACCAAATGTTTTGTTTGAATTTTAAATTTAAAGCATATACTTTTATCTACAAAACCTACATTTTTTTTGAAATTCGTTCAATGGTTGCAGAAATATAGGTATTTCAAAAAAATGTGATGCCGAAATTCGACATGGCGTAACTCCCGTAATTTTGAAAATTTTCAAAAATCCTGCAGACCCTAAATGTCTCTTATATAACACTATAATTTCACGAAATTTACCTAAAATTGAACAACCGTTTGCAGATCCTGATATTGCTGACGTATACTGACCCTAAAGTAAAAACAGTCGATTTTTTGATAAAATTCCAAGAATTCCGATTGGGTGTACACTATACATAATGAATAATAAAAACAATAAAATAGCCTCGTAATTGACTGAAACTTTGATTGGCGAAAGGCATGCACCGGGTAAAGTAAAGGTTAAGTTTCAGGCGCTGAATGGAGACTGGGGTCTAGAATACTAGAGGTGTAAATGATCTTAAGGAAAGAGAATTACGAGAAACTATGCACTTGCAAAAACTTGAAAAATATTTTATGTGTACCTGAATCAAATAAAAAGGGATGCGACATTAGAAAGATAGAAAATGGGGAGTTGTGTTACGTCCCGAGCAAAGGCGAGGGTAGGTTGGAAAATGGTTAGGATGAGGGAGGTTACAAGGGCTGATTAAGTCAGGTTGGTAAGGCCCGAATATTTATTTTATTATGGAGTTCGCTTCCACTTTATCAATCCATGGGGATTGCGATAATTCAGAATGACAGCAGTTTTATATGACAATTATTTATTATAACATAAGAGTAGAAATGAGTAACAATGTAATTAATAAGTAAAAACTTACGATACCTTGCAGTCCGAAAGGGCAAGAGAAGATTGGTTTATCGATTGTATCCCCGATGCGTCGTAGAATATCGATGGAATTCTACCGGGTGTTTTTAATTGACTTTCACGAACATTCCGAGGTCAATTAGTACAACGACCGAAGGCCGAAGGGACTTTATTTTCAAAACTGGACTCCACGTTACTATTTCGCGGTGACGTAGAAGTACGCGGCTTAATTAAGGCGGTTCTTCGTTAAGGAATAATTCACGGTGAGGTAAAAGCACGCGACTTAGTCAAGGCGGTTCGTAAATGTCGTGGACAGTACGACTTTTCAAACGATAAAGGCAACCACCAGTGGTGAGTCTGGGGTTTATATAGGAAAAGGCTTCTTCGACAGTCACGTACAATTCGCCAAAGTTACGATCGGCACGCACGAATCGCTAAAGTTACGAAAGTCACGTACGAATCGCTAAAGTTACGAAAGTCACGTACGAATCGCTAAAGTTACAATTGACACGCACTTGCTCATCCATCATTTATCTGACGATTCAGGTTATGAATTGTATTAAATTTGTCTAATTTTGTTTATTAATTATCGATAGATAACTTCGTTTCCTTCTACTTTTCTCTTGCTCTTTCATGACCAGCTTCTAAATTCTAAATAATAGTTGTAAACACACGTAATATATGTGTATTCAACTATTATGTCACATTGTTTATTTGAGTAATTTATTTAATTATAATTAGTTTATATGCTGTGTTGGTACATTATTACTTATCCTTTACTTGGAGGATGTATCATAAGGTTCTATGTTAATTTAATTACGTACACATTTCTACATTATCCATGATTAGGTAGTTCGGTATGCTCATGGTATTACCTCGCGTCTACTTCCTTATCGACCGTGGCTCATTTATCAGTGGTCATGTACGGTTATGTAGTTGCGGCTGGCCACGTAAGTCATTACCTACTGTGATACGTTTACCACTCGGTGTTACGACAAAATTCAAAATAATTTGGGGATGTACCAGTCCTCCCTCCCTAAAATCTTCATCGTCCTCGATGAGTTTTTGCTGGGTGATTGTTACTTAGCATTTTATCATGTTTTTACGATAAGTTCAGCCCGGTTTCATAAACGTTTTCATTGGTTTTTATTTAGATTTTCCATATTTTTAGTGTCTTGAGGTTTTATTTATTTTCTTAATAACGTTGCATTATTCTGCATACTAGAAAGAATCATGAGTCTAGTGTCTTCATTTAAAAATTTTAAATACAGAAGAATTTAATTTCCTCATGGATAATTTTTTGCAAAATAATGCACGGAAAAATTCATATCAAAAATTAAAATTCCAAAGCGACCTCACTTCTCGGCTCATTAGAGACAAAAATAAAACAATGAAAAAAAGGGAGGAAGGGAAAAAGTCAACCAAAACCAACCTCACACTTCTTCCTTTCTCCGTCCTTTTTTTATTTTATTTATTTTTATTTAAGAAATTATTTACCAGTTTACTCCTTCAACTAGTTTTCTGTTTTAAAAGATTGATTTAAAAAAAAAATTGTTTTCTTGTTCTATAACCTTTTGTTCCTAATGTTTTTATTATATTTATTTATTTATATTCATGTAATATTGCAATATTATTACATTAATATTGTATTGGTTTTTGTTGATGGGGCTTTACGCGGTACAATGTTTTCCCTTGGTTGGACGCGTAGGATCTATTGCTCCAAATCAATAATTGGAGTCGTAGCTCATTGGCTACGTTCCGTGCTCATGAGCCTGAGGTCGCGGGTTCATGGCCTGGTGCCTGCGCTTATTTTTTTGTTGTAAATTTTTGATAATGCGGTTTCAGCCGGTGAGATTTATCCTTCTTTTTGTTAACATAATTTTTAGTTTGTTTGTCCGTATAATTTTTAATTACGGTGCAAGCCAAACTGCGATTGGTAAAGCATATCGTTCTCAAGGTGTTATTACCAAGAGTATTGCGTAATTTCTGTCGTACCGTCCTCCAATACGCATGTGTTCTAGTTTTGCCGTGTATAGGCGTTTTCAGCCAAAATGTTTTTATACAACTTTTATTTGAAGGCATATTGGATTTCGGTTCGAGTTTTACTGTTAATATTTACTCTGAATTATTTCAATTAAAGGTAGGTTTTCCTTTTCTCATGAAGCAATTCAGAATATCTATCTCAACTTTATCTACTTATGATAATTCTAAGACAAAAGCAAGTTTTAATTGATTGAATGTATGACATATTCTATTAGTAACATAACACTTGTTTATGATTTATTATTATTCTTCTGTTAAACATAAGTTATTTCGTCGTTTTGTCTTTTTATGTTGACATACCCTAAGGTGGCCCGTTCCTATAGATGGAGCGTCATGTTCATATTCCGTTCTCTCCTCTACTGGTGCTCTTCTCGTAGTACGGGCAGAGTCTGTGTGTTGCGGTGGCATTTCACTTATTGCAGGCGGCCATAATGAATGTTAACGTCATATCTGGCGATTACCGTTTTCTCCACTAGCATTGTGGTTAGTCTTTCTGTAGTTACGGTGTGCGTTTGGTCAGCGATAGTTAACGTGTGTTGGCTTATGTTTGCTACTATTTTAATTTGATTATGTGGAATTTTGGTGGATTTCATGATTAAAATTTAAGGCAAAAAAACAAGGTGCCCTTGTGTCTCTTCCCTTCTAAAAATTTTGCATCGTTCTCGATGAATGTGAAGTTTGGTTTTCGAGCATTTGTGTATTTTCTTTATCAGTTTTATTCCTATGGATGTTCCTATCATGATGTGCTTCTTTCTTCTTTGATGATGTTGTACTTGTTGGAATGTTGGAGTTCTTTCTAAAGTTTTGTCGGTTGTTGCGGCGGGTGGTTTCGTCAAACTATGTATGTGGCGTTCCTTTTAGTCATGGAGGCGGAATCTCACTTCTGTGGCTAGTTTCTCACTCACTGTGGGCGTATATACCTAACAAAATAGGAAATTTTTTAAATGTTTTAATTAGATTATTAGTTATTAGTATTGATTATAGTAATTTTGATGTCACTTCTCTTAAAGTTAACATTTTATAGAAAATTCATTTCTTTTCTTAGCCTATCTTAACGAACTCTCTCAATCCGTCACATAATTGCTTAGATAAATTACTCACTTATGCCTTTTCTGATCAAGAACATATAAGATAGAATTTTTGTTTTCTTATGTTTTACTAAAACCTGCTCGTTGAACTCTGGATTTAGAGAATCATTTATATTGAGGGTCCAATATTGGTTTTATAGCTTGATATGTAACAACAGTTAGCTTTTAAAGATTCTGCAATGCGAATGTAATCTTTATCCATATTATGGAATTTGTGATTGATGATAATTTATAAGTGTAGCTTTTTGAAATGGTTGGATTTTGGGGAAAGGAGTCAGTTGGTCCGTAAAACTTGAAGTTACAGATCTTCTTTTATTGCATCATCTTTTGTTGTAGGCGTTCCCTTGCCGGTGAGATCTTGTTACAAAGAATTAACTTTCATGTGAGGAGCAGCCACAATGAGCTGGTGCCATCATGATATGAGGTTAGATGTGTAGTGTTTCTTTACATAGTTTTTGGATATTCTTCTTCCGATGGAAGCAGCCTCGAGGAGCCCAATTACTAGGATGATGCAGCATGATGCCATGTTGATATCATGTTCCGGTTCCAAGTTTTTGGTTTCTTTACGTCTAGTGAAGCAATTTGACTGGAAAGTTTGGAAATTTTATTTTCCGCCCTCCCTCCTTAGGATGGTTCATCGTCCTCGATGAATGTCCTAGTTTTTACAGACATTGAAACAGAGGTGCGATATATGTGGTGTAGACCCCTCGTTACTTGAATAGCTGAGCGAGTGTTTACTTTTCTGTTTTTCTTGAGGAATTTGTAACGGATTGAGTGTAGGGATTAGGAAAATGGGAAATTTCATCAATCTTGCTTGATCACATGTAATTTTGGTACATCCCAGAATCTAATTAACAGCATCTGCTATTGCTATCCAATTTTTGGTATTTCTTGTAATTCGAAACAATCCCAATTGGAAAAACTTCTTGAAAATAAAAATAAAATACACCAGGGAAAAGAGCATAGGGCGACTCATTTAACGAAACATAAAATTGATGTGCAGGGCCACGACCCCATAAAACAGCGATACTACCACGTGAGCCCAAAAATCAAAGAAATAATTTATCAAAAAGTTGATAAATTGTTAGAACAGGATACAATAGAACCCTCTTGTTCTGATTGGTCAAACCCTATAGTTATGATCAAAAAACCAGGGAAAGATTATAGATTCTGTTTAGATTTTAGAAATTTTAATAATATTACAAAAAAAGACCTCTACCCAATTCCACTCATGACAGAAATACTGGCCACTTCAAGATCAGAAAAATTTATTTCCAAAATTGATTTAAAATTAGCTTATTTAGAAATTCCATTAGACGAAAATTCAAAACCAATCACAGCATTCACAGTCCCTGGAAAAGGCATATACCAATTTAAAAGGATGATATTTGGTTTAACGAATGCTCCAACCACTTTCCAGAGACTGATGGACAAAATTATTACTCCGGATTTGAAACCAAACGTTTTTTGTTATTTAGACGACATAGTGATTGTGACTCAAAATTTCGAAGACCATTTAAAATATTTAAATATTGTATTAGATAAAATCAATGATGCAAATTTAACGATCAGTCCGGACAAATGCGAGTTCGGCTGCTCGGAAATCAAATACTTAGGTTTTTAAGTTAACGATAAAGGACTCCAAATAGACGACGAAAAAATTCAACCAATCTTAGAATTCCCCAAACCTAAAAATATTAAACAATTACAGCGCATAATAGGGATGGCAAGTTGGTACAGACAGTTCATCCCACACTTTGCCGAAATAATAGAACCGATGAACAGACTACTCAAAACAGACAAACCATGGGATTGGGGGTTAGAACAAGATGAGGCTTTCCAAAAAATTCAAGATCTCCTTACTACAGCACCTATATTAACCTTCCCAGATTTTACTCAAACCTTCCTACTTGAAACTGATGCGAGCAATACAGGGTTAGGAGCCGTACTCACGCAAACAATATACGGCGTAAATTACGTGATAGCGTACGCGAGTAGAAGTCTAAACGGCGCGGAATCGCGTTACTAGGCATCTGAAAAAGAATGCCTGGCGGTAGTTTGGGACATACGAAAATTTAGGCCATATTTAGAAGGATACAGCTTTAAAGTAATCACGGACCACTTAGCGTTAAAGTGGCTCCACAACCTAAAAAACCCCACTGGCCGATTAGCCAGATGGGCATTAGAATTACTAGAATACGACTACGAAGTCATATATCGTAAAGGTAGTTCAAATTTAGTCCCTGATGCTCTCTCGAGATCAGGAGAACCAATGAAAAATATAGCCTTCGCCTTAGCTTGTAGCATAGACAAACCAAAAGCGGACGTTAATGACAAAACAGACGACTGGTACTCTAGAAAATTCAGACAAGTGACAAAAAGACCGGAAGAACACGAAAAATGGCGAATCAGAGATTCGCAACTCTATTTTTACATAACTGACCCACTAAAATCAACTCTATTACCAGACTCAAACCCTTGGAAATTAGTCGTACCCCAAAAACTTAGACGTCAAGTTTTACGGGAAAATCACGACGAAACCCAGGCAGGATATTTAGGCTCAGAGAAAACTTACACGAGGATTTCCGAACATTATTTCTGGCCAGGGGTATATTCGGACGTTATCAATTACGTAAAAAACTGCCAGACTTGTCAAAGAGTACAACCGGGTAACCAAAATAAAGTAGGATTAATGGGGAAAAGAATCGTCGAAGAACGATTAACCATGGTAGCAGCTGATATCATGGGGCCATTGCCGATTTCAAGAAAGAGAAAAACCAATATATTCTAGTGTTTGTAGAGTTATTTACAAAATGGGTCGAAATAATACCGATTAAAAAAGCGAACGGAACAACGATAGAGTCAGAATTTCATAAACGTGTCATTTCGCGTTGGGGAACACCGCGGATTCTTCACACCGATAACGGCACGGAATTTGTAAACAAAATACTAAGAGACTTGACAGAAAAATTCGGTATCAGGACACGAAAACGCCAAAGTACTACCCCCAAGCAAACCCAATCGAGCGATACAATAGGACAATTAAACAAATAATTAAAACCTATTTAGTTAACGGCCACCCTACCTGGGACGAACATATAGATGACCTACAATTCGCAATTAATACTAATAAAAATTCATCAGCACAATTTACCCCTGCGTTCTTAAACTTAGGCCGTGAATTAGAACCACTCCCGTCCATAAGAAAAAATGTAGAAAGCGAAGGCGAGATAGAATTCCAAAGTGTCGATAAATGGACAGATAGATTAAGAAGATTACAAATGATAAAAGAGGAAGTCCAGAAAAATCTAGATAAAGCGAACGAAAGACAAGCTAGCAATTATAATTTGAGAAGAAGACCCCTAGAATTTAAGGTAGGAGATAAGGTTCTAAAAAGGGTAACCAAACTGTCTAACAAAGCAGATAAAAAGGCAGGTAAACTTTACGACCAGTACGAAGGTCCATTTATTATTGAAAAGAAAATTTCCCCAACTATTTGCGAATTAAAAAACCTTAATGGCAAGAGCATTGGAGAATGGAATATAAATGATTTTAAATTAGAAAATGTAAATACAGATAATGGCACATAAGCGTGGAAAATATTAATGAGTTTAAGTAAGAATATTTAGACTTAAGGGGCCGTCCATAAACCACGTAGCCAGATTTTGGTCACTTTTGAGCCCCTCCCTCCCCCCATGAGGTCTATCGTTGCTTTTTTCCAGACCCCCCCCCCCCTCCTCCTAGAAAAACACGTGGTCAGATTGACTAAAAGGTGAGACAAGCCATGCATGTAAGTCATTTATCTCAGGCAAACAATTTTCTTCAGCTTATAGGGGGTTCACTTCAAAACATGTGAGCGTGCGAAGAAGTATAGGGGAAACCCCTGACTTAGCTCACCGTCTCGCTCATATATATACTCTCTCTCTTTCTCTCTCTCAACCTAAAAATGTACAGAAATCACTACTGCGTATGACAAAGATATCCACGTTCTCCCATGACTGGTATTATCAGAATAGGAATTCTATGAAAATTGCGCGGCCTTTTTAAAACAGAATAAAAGTACATCAATGTAAGACCACGTACCGCAGACGACCCCCCCCCCCTCCCCCATGTGGCTCATTGTAGTCTTTCAGTGGACTGGATCAATGGCATTGGAAACACAAACGAACTCAAAAAACTATACAAAACTACGGTAAAACGACTCTAACAAACAATTCGACAGATAACAGCATTATTACTCCTAATACACGACAGAAGTAACAGTCTTCTCTAAGAAGAACGAAAAAGACGACATTACAAGAAGAAAAATAAACTTTAGAAAAGAAGTACAAACAGTGGAACGCAGAATAAAAAACGCTATAGCAGGAAACAAATTGACTGACTTTTTGTTAATAAACTAAATTACATAGTTTCAATGTGATACACAATTTGAATAATTAGTAACTAAATAAAACAACAACAATTGAACTCAAATAAAAACAAACTCAAAGAACAATCGACTCCAAAGACAAACAAAAAACAGACTCAAAGGACAATCGACTGTATAAACAAGAAATCTCCACGACAATCGACTAAACGGACGGATTTTTCGTTTTTCTTTTCATATTTGTTTCATAAAGAAGATACCCATGGAGGAGGATCAGAAGCGAAAAAACAACGAGAGAAGAGGAACCTAAAGCACAAAACTAAGGACAATTGTAAAGAACTATAACATCAGTTTCGCGAAGGAATAATACTCAAATTTATTTAACCCTTTCAGGGGCAGGTGCCACTATAGTGGCATCCTAGTTTTCCTCGGTTTTTTCTTTATAGCTTGAATAATTTAAGCTATAGATGGCTCTAATCTTTTGTCATTGAATAAGGGATGCATAGAGAACAGGTTTCTCAGCTCAAAATTTAGAGGATCACTATATATAATTAGTTATAAACATTTTATAAAAAATTAGTTATAAACAATTAACAAAAAAAAAGTAGATTTTCAATTAAATTCGGCTATGAGCTTATTTTACAACAAAATTTACTGATATTTGGTATACAGGGGTTTTCAAGATCGCTGATTACGAATCCAGTCTCAGATTTTGATAATTCAAAATGGCGGATCCAATATGGTGGCCTTATCGTGAGAAAAATTCACAAAATTCAATTATTTCAGCTGGTATCACTTATATAGGGGTTTTTGAGGTCGCTGGATACGAATCCAGTGTCAGATTTTGATAATTTAAAATGGCGCATCCAATATGGCGGCCTTATCGTAAGAAAAATTCATAAAATTCAATTATTTCAGCTGGTATTACTTGTATAGGGGGTTTTGAGGTCGCTGAATACGAATCCCGTTTTGGATTTCAGAAATTCAAAATGGCGGATCCAATATGGCGGCCTTATCGTAAGAAAACTTCAAAAAAATTTGATTATTTCTGCTATCAGTACTTTTATAGGGGTTTTTGAGGTCGCTGAATTTGAATCTAGTCTTAGATGTTAAAAACTTGAAATAGTTGTTCAAATATGGGAGTTTTCACATAAATTACATATTTTCATGTAATTTTTTGTGCTAGATATTGAATTGGATTATAGATATATCAATAGAATGCATGAGCAAAACAAACTTTTGCAGATAGTGTTTTGTACAGTCCAAGCTCCGAGCATGGCCGTTTTCGGGGCTGTAGGGGAGTATAATTCCAAAAAGCCATAAACCCCCACTCTAAGCGCGGTCCCGCTCGACTGCATGGAGCGTCAGCTATGAAATGCATCGATCGCGACCGACGCTAAAGTGGTGGGGGTAGCGCTCGAGCGAGAAATCGGAGAAGCGGACATGCTCGGGGCGGCCATGATCGGAGCTTGGACTGTATTTGAACACCGTTTCCGAAAATACTAAATAAAAAAGTGCAGCAGTAATTACCTTTATAACTTTTTTTAGTATACTAGAAAAAGATTATATTATCCAAGAAAGAATAAAAAAGCTTTCGTGTTTTCGGAATTTTGACCGTGTTGGAGACCACGTTTGAGTGGCGGGCTAACGGTCAAAATAGTGCGATCACAGCTTTGACTTTGTAATACGTTTTCTGATTGATCAGTTGAATAAGATAAGTGAGTAATTTCGATAAATCAAGAAATTTTGACCGTGTTAGAGATCACGTTTAAGTGGCGGGCTAACGGTAAAAAAAGTGGGATCATAGTTTTCACTTTAGTGGTTTTCGCCACTTTGAATTTTGAAAATCTGACTCCAGATTCGTAATCAGCGACCACAAAAACCCTTATGTACACATTTTTATATTTATAGACTAATTTTTGAAAATTGCGTCCGCCATTTTGAATTTTGAAAATCTGACTTCATATTCGTAAACAGCGACCTCAAAAACCCTTATGTACAAATTTTTATATTTATAGGCTAATTTTTGAAAATTACGTCCGCCTTTTTGAATCCGCCATTACGAATTTTGAAAATCTGACTTCATATTCGTAACCAGCGACCTCAAAAATACTTATGTACAAACTTTTATATTTATAGGCTAATTTTTGAAAATTATGTCCGTCATTTTGAATTTTGAAAATCTGACTCCAGATTCGTAATCAGCGACCCTTAGAACCCTTGTATACACTATTAGGTCTGAGATAGATGCAGCAGAAAAATGTGCCCCTGAAAGGGTTAAATGCCATGCAACCTTTTTGACAACGAGAAACAATTTGAATTGAGGAAAACTTTACAACCTCAGACTCCAACAGACAAGTTTACTCATACTAATGAAACCGAAACATGATGATCGACTAGATTTGAAATTATTAAAGCAAACCTCAAGAGGAAAACAGCAAATTTGTAAACTTTTGTTTAAATGCCTTTTTTTAGACTATATCAAACTTGGACAAACACATTACGGAAATTAAAGGTATATATCCGAACCCCCGCGGGGGAGGGGGGGGGGGTGCAACAGAATTGTTACCATAACTCGGGACTCGGTACGACCCTGAACGAAAGGGTTGCCGGGCTGCACACGAGACGGAACGGAATCCCCCGAGGGGACCCGAAACCCCCCGAAGTGCCCCCCGGGAGCTATTTGACGCGTTTTACGGAACCATTACAAGTGTAGTATTGAACAAATTTAAGTGCCTTTTGGGAACCACCCCAAGTATCGGGAAACTATCGACATTGCTGGTCGGAACCTGCTCTGGACCGCCTCCTGGGAGAACATCGGACTCCACTACGTCCCTGCCGGGCCTTTCGCCCCTATGTCTTCGCCCACACATAATCACGGGCCACCGGCTTGCGCCAGAATGTAAGTGGCAATAAATGTTTTGATCTTTCCAATTGATTGGAGTTTTATTATGTCTCTGCCCTCTTCTCGGTTTTCCGCTTCCTATTTCCCTCCTCGACATTACCCTCGTAATAAAATTAAGGATAATTTCTCGAGTTTTCTTTTAATCCTTACAAATTCAATGATGAAACGAAATCACTTCACGTATTTATGTCAGTAAAGAAATTATGCGAAGATGAACTCTAATGCATTGATTTGATAACATGAGTCCAAAATGAGATTGCATAAATATCAAATCTTTTGTTAGATAACACAAAACGTTTAACCCAAGTTACTTTTTGGTTTGTATAACGGTGATGTGATTTAATTTCATTAAACTGTTTGAATTCTTTAGGGCTACGTATAGATTATGTTGTATTCGTTATAATGCAAGTTAAATATCTGACCAAAACGCACATTTATCACTAACAAGCAGTTTCCCGCATTGATGAGTAGAAAAGAGCGGTAAAGGTTAGACCATTTCACTACGACCAGTAGTCAGTGCAAGAGTTTATGTATTATGAAAGGCTCTGTAGCTGAATAAGATAATCATATTAATACAAAATTGTGTGAACTGAGTCGCGCTTAATCAAAAACGCAGATTTAAAATTTAAGTTGGAAATTTACTGCAACTAGTTATTATTTTGATTAATTGAAGTTCGCTATTAACTCATAAATGCTTTAAACGGCCAGAATTGCCTTTTTGAATTAGTTGAACAGTTGAAATATTGAAAAGGTGATTTTTACGAGAATTTCAATCGGTTGTGGTTTATTTACGTAATTTCGATTTTAATTTGTGAAATTCCAGAACAGAATTTTTATTTAAAAGTTTGTTTGTTCGCGGAAACGCGATTGTCGAATGTTGATCTTTGATGACGTTGTTTTAAGCCCTTCACTTGTACAATCCTGCTACAAGGAGTACATACAAGGTTAATTCAGGGTATTTCGTAGGATTATTAACGATGGCAGAGCTTGCGATAATGCGAAGTATACCAACGGCTATCATGCACTTCCAACTTTGCCTTGCCCCGAAGGTGACCGTGCAACGTATCTGAGAAGGACTTATACTCTCGAGTGCCGATGAAGTAACTATCTTAAAACTACACTGAAGTTAAATTGTTAATAAAAACACTGAATTTAAACGAAAGTGGAATCCCACCGCTGCCACAAAATCAGCTGTTACGTCCCGAGCAAAGGCGAGGGTAGGTTGGAAAATGTTTAGGATGAGGGAGGTTACAAGGGCTGATTAAGTCAGGTTGGTAAGGCCCGACTATTTATTTTATTGTGGTATTCGTTTCCACTTTATCAATCCAAGGGGATTGCGATAATTCAGAATGACAGTAGTTTTATATGACAATTATTTATGATAACATGAGAGTAGAAATGAGTTACAATGTAATTAATAAGTAAAAACTTACGCTACCTTCTAATCCGAAAGGACGAGAGAAGATTGGTTTATCGATTGTATCCCCGATAAAAGCACGCGACTTAGTCAAGGCGGTTCGTAAATGATGTGGACAGTACGACTGTTCAAACGATAAAGACAACCACCAGGGGTGAGTCTGGGGTTTATATAGGAAAATGTTTCTTCGAAAGTCACGTACAATTCGCCAAAGTTACGATCGGCCTGCACGAATCGCTAAAGTTACGAAAGTCACGTACGAATCGCTAAAGTTACCTAAAACATTTCTACATTATCCATGATTAAGTAGGTCGGTATGCTCATGGTATTACCTCACTTATTAACTCGCGTCTACTTCCTTATCGACCATGGCTCATTCATCAATGGTCATGTACGGTTATGCAGTTGCGGCTGACCACGTAAGGCATTACCTACTGTGATATGTTTACCACTCGGTGTTACCACAAAAATAATTTGGGGATGTAATAGTTGAAAAGCTTGAAATATAGTCAGAAGTAAGTAGTATTAAGTGCCGTAAGTAAAATATATTGAAAAATACTTATTCATAGAATAATGAAAATAACGGAAGACAAGATATGGGAAGTCCAAAGTGGATTTATGCCAGGAAGACCATATACGGATCAAATATTCAGCTTAAGACAGATCACAAAAAAAAGTTTGAGAGTAAAGAAAAAAGTTTTCTGTACATTTGTTGACCAAGAAAAAGCGACTTTGCAAATTTACAATACTTGATAATTATCTAAACAATTTTTATGAACATATTCCGAGTTGAACTGTTTTTCAAGGAATAGGGAAATTTTTTTTACGGAGTCTAAACTCACAAAAAAAATTTAATCTCAAAAAATTATGTAAAATGGGGACGGGGGAGGTTAAAACTTATGCATACTAATTTTTGCTCATTTAAAAAAATTATAGCTCAAACAAAAGTTATATTTAATTATCATGTTTAATTCCATTGCGACACAGTCGGATAGTTTTTCATTTTAAGAAACCAATAGAGATTTTTATTTGTAATACTTTGTAAGATATTTTCAAGAATTTTGGGCGATAGTCCAATTGAAAGTGGGCCCTTCGTGTTTAAAATGCTGCAAAAGAAGAAATATCATCTTAGCAACGAAAATTATAAAAATTTGATACGTATTTGAAAACCTGTGAAACATAAAGATTTTGTAGAGAAAATATCGGAAGATCCGGAATAGAATAACAACATATCCTGCAAAATGTCAAAATTTGGCAAAAATTTTCAGATGATTGTTTGTCGGGATAAAATCGGTATTGCCTGTCACTGGAAATTACCCTGCTCTATAAAGTAATTCTTTGATTAAAACTCAACTAAACATTAGACGTCAGAGACAGGGACCGCATGTCAGAAAAGAAACCACCAGGAGACACTCAGGCCCTCGTAACATACTGTTTATTTATTATTATTTACTTTATTATTTCATATCCTTCTGGAGCGAGCAGGCATGGGGCCCCAACCCCACAATGAGAGAGTAAAGTCTCTTCTTATTAATCTCTCTCATCGGAGTTCCACCCAAACGGTGTCATTATGTAGTAGCTAATTTTATATGTAATTTGAATCAGCCACCTGTATTCTGAAGGCCAAGATTAGTTATTCATAATCATAGACCAGGGCGCACTCCCGAAAAATTACGAGTCTGCGAACTCGCTTAGCCTGCGATATCTGCACCCGTGATCTCGGCGACGACGCTTATTGGGCACGACTTCGATCCTGGAATTTCGATCCTATTGTATTTCCGGAAGCCTTTTCGCCGATCACTCTTCTTCTGACCGCCACATGGTATCACAGAAAATATCTGTTACACTCTTTATAACTGGTCACTCTATAAGAAACGAAAATGTCGAACTCCGACAAGGAGACTTTTGGTGAAGCCAACTTTTTCACGCAACTCAAAAATAAACTAAAGACGCACAATCGGGAAAGAATAAGGTATGAGTTTTGATATTTCGGCAAACTCGATGGTCGAAAGGGCCTCTCCTAAACTAAACTGAAATACGATTTTATGTGATCAGTGCCTAGAAATTCCAGCCAAAAATTGTATGCTTAAAAAATAAAAGCGAAGGGAGTGGGTTGAACAATTCGAGGACCCTTAGGCCACGTGAGTTCCTTTTACACATGCTATAAAATCGTAACTTTACTCGAACACAAATCTCAACCAAAATTACAAGGAACTTGCTCTTGGCCGGAAGTTATCAGGATACAAGAAAGGAAAACTAAATCTACCCACAATCTTTCCATTATTAGTTTTATGATAAGACAAAGAATCTTTCCGGTTAGGAAAATGGAGAAAATGAGAGCAGACCGCACACCGAATTTTTCATGTCGCAAAAAGAGAATGTCGAAAACAAAAAAAAGCACTCGCGGGAAACACTTAGAGGTTGGCGGAACTCCATGGCCGGAATACTAGGCACTGATCACATAAAATCGTATTTCTGTTTAGTTTAGGAGAGGCCCTTTCGACCACCGAGTTTGCCGAAATATCAAAACTCATACCTTACTCTTTCCCGATTGTGTGTCTTTAGTTAATTGTTGAGTTGCGTGAAAAAGTTAGCTTCTCCCAAAGTCTCCTTATCGGAGTTCGACATTTTGGCTTCTTATAGAGTGACCAGTTATAAAGAGTGTAACAGATACTTTCTGTGATACCATGTGGCGGTCAGAACAAGAGTGATCGGTAAAAAGGCTTCCGGAAATACAATAGGATCAAAGTTCCAGGATCGAAGTCGTGCCCAATTAGCGTCGTCGCCGAGATCACGTGTGCAGATACCGCAGGCTAAGCGAGTTCGCAGACTCGTAATTTTTCGGGAGTGCGCCCTGGTCTATGATTATGATTAACTAATCTGGGCCTTCAGAATACAGGTGGCTGATTCAAATTACATATAAAATTAGCGAATACATAATGACACCGCTGAGTGGCACTCCGGTGAGAGAGATTAATAAGAAAGATACTTTATTCTCTCTGTGGGGTCGGGGCCCCATGCCCGCTCGCTCCAGAAGAATATGAAATAATAAAGTGAATAATAATAAATAAATAGTATGTTTCGAGGCTCTGAGTCTTTCCTGGTGGTTTCTTTTCTGAAGTCCGGACCCTTGGTCTGACGTCTCATGTATAGTTGAGTTTTAATCAAAGAATTACTTTATAGAGCAGGGTAATTTCAAGTGACGGGCAATACCGATTTTACCCCGTCACAAATAAGAAAAATAATGAAAATAAAAAAAAACAAATTAAAGACATGAAATAAATCAAGAAAATGTAGGCAACAGAAAATAAGCGGAATAAAAAAAATACACGAATCAATACTTAAATTTAGAGGTTATAAAATAAAAAAACACAATCCAGGAACACCGTGCAGTCTTCGAGGTTACTGGCAAGTTAAGTAAATTAAATTCCACAAATTAACCTGAATTCTAGTGAGTTATAAAATCATTAAAATTTTACAACGTCACAAAACTCACTTTCCAGAGTTTTAAATTTTTATTTGAATTTTTATAAATTTTAAGTTCATCAAGTCACCAAACTCTAAATTTCGATATTACCAAATTTTACACATGGACAATTTTTAAATCGAAAAACTAGCGAATGTTCACTTTTCATTATAAATTATAAATGTATCAAGTCACCAAGCAATGCATTTCAAAACTACCAAATTTTGAATTCTGTAACTTTGAAACTGGATCATCTGCAAATATATTTATGAATTCTAAGTTTATCAAGTCGCCAAACTATAATTTTCGATATTATCAAATCTTCCACATTGACAATTCCAAAATTACAAAGATAGCGGGTGTTCACTTTTCTCCATTAATTGTAAATTTATCACGCCACCCAGAAATGAATTTCCAAACTAACAAATTACGAATTCTGAAATTCAAAAACTGGGCCATCTGCAAATTTATTCACAAATTTTATGTTTATCTAGTCGCCAAACTGTAAATTTCGACAATAAAAAATTTTCTACATTAAAAAAAAATTACAAAACTGACAAATGCTCACTATTTAAAAAATAAATTATAAATGTATCAAATCGCCAAGCCCTCTGTAAAGTTATTCATAAATGCTAAGTTTATTGTGTCGCCAAATTATAAGTTGTTGATGTTACCAAATTTTCCACGTTGACAATTCTAAAATCAAGCAACTCGCGAGATTTTACTTTTTTTTTATAAATTGTAAATTTCTCAATTCGCCAAACAATAAATTTCAAAACTACCACAAATTTCCAATTCTGATATTTCAAAACTGGTCCCCGCTGAAAATTGATTTATAAATTCTAATTTTATCAATTCGCCAAAGTACAAATTTTGAGATAATTACATTTTCCACATTTACAATTCTAAAATATAAATTACAAATTTATCAATTCACCGAGAAACAAATTTCAAAATTGCCAAATATATAACATTTAACATTTTTAAATTTAGAAAGTGATGAGTTCTTACATTTCTTTATGAATTAAATCAAAGAAAAAGAGAAAATAAGATAAACAAATAAAATAAAGATTCACAGAAAATGAAGAAAATAAAGAAAAGAAAGGTGTTACGTCGTAAGGTTAGAATTTTATTTTGATCTTTCTTACTTTTTCGCCGATTTCTGAAATAGGTAATTTCTGAACCCTCGTAGAAATTTATATTTGCCAAGCTGACTCATTGTACTTTGCACGTTCTAGCAATATAACCCTTTAAATTCTAAACCTCTCTGCCTGCTAAAACTCCTTGCTAAGTTCACAACAGTTCACAATGGGTGAACAATAGAGTTCTTGGTGAACAATAGTTCACAATGGGTCCAGTGACCCAACATCCCTTCTTCAAATTTTGTACTTCGGCAATGCACTCTCTTCAAATTGTCTTCAGATAACAACCGAATACCGCCGTAAACAGATCTTGTATACTCTTGTCTGCTAACTTTCAATTTCATACCCGTTTTTTGTTTGAATAAACTATCTCTCAGTTTCTTTAAATGTGGGTGTTTTTACTGAACTTAACCAATTGTATTTTAATGTTTCCTTTCGAACAGAGAACAATGTGTGGCGATCTCAGACTCTCAAACTACGTGAACGTCTGATCGGAGAAGTTTGAATAGAGGTGTGCCACAGGGGGCAGTTAATAGCCCAACTCTATTTTCGATCTATACTAACGATCTGCCAGAGGCAATTTTCGAGGTCTTGCGGCTGATAGAAGCAATTGCTCAGGGTAAAATTTAGTTCACTATACATATGTACGCGGACGATATTCAAATCTATGTGCGATGTAAATTGGAAGATATTGAGGAGGGAGCAACGATTCTGAATGTAGTATTGAACTGCGTAGCAGGCTGGGCAGAACAACGTGCACTAGTCCTCAATCCGTCCAAATCGGTTATTCTACCGATCGGTAAGGTTGACCGAGACCGTTTGCCTATTTTCAGTATCAACTCCTCACAGCTTTCCGTTGTTTTCAGCGCAAAAAACTTAGGCCTGACAATGGACTCCTTATGGAGCTTCGAAGAACACGCGGTTAAAAAGTTAAACGCTGCTTACATCCGATTGAGAAAGCTATATCCTTTCCGTCACTCGCTTCAGCAAGATATCAAATTGATGTTAAGTCAATCGTTGATTCTCTCCCTTTTTGATTACGCCTTCACGAGCTATGGGCCTGTCCTGAGTGCGTCCTTGAGGAAGAGGATACAGAGAGTACGAAATTCCTGCTTAAGATACGCATTTGGCATTAAAAAATTCGACCACATTTCCCCGGCGTTCGCTGAATCCGGTTGGATAAAGATGGATCAGCGATGGAAGCTGCATCTCTGTATTCTCGCCTTCAAGGTGTGGTCGAGGGGTGAGCCCCCATATTTGAGAGAGCTTCTTGCTATCGTGGAAGAAAGACGTCCTCGAAAATCACTCATGACAAGATCTGACGGTAAATTTGTAGTTCCATTTGCCCGTTCGTCTAAAACGGAGGCTACTTTTTCCTGCAGAGCGCCACGCATGCTTAACGATCTTCGAAACCAGTTATCCTCTTATACAATAAGTTCAATTAGAAATGAAATGACCGAAATACTCCGCTCAAGCGCCTAATTTATTTTTATCACTTTATTATAAAAACGCTCGCTGCTATTTTGGGTTTTTGATTTCAGTTTCGTTGCGATCTATGCTGCCTTATTAGTGCTAAGTTAGGACCCAGCACTGTAGGTCGATTATACCTCTACTTCGGACTATTCTGTTTGCGCGTAGTACATATATTTGTTTAATTGATTCAGCCAATTCTAGTTATAATTAAAAGGTTAATTTTAAGTTATTCTAAGTTAGTTTGTAGAAGGATAGGTTGGAAACATCTTGAGCTGAACCTCTGCCTTTTATGTTCCTATTGTTCATCTGTTTTTATGTATTACATTTTTATGTAGACTGGGTTCATAATAAAGATCTATAAAATGAGGAAGCTCATTTTTCTCTCAGGCTTAAGATGGTTATTGCACAATATGTCGAAGGCATTCCTGGTTAGAATTGGACTTTTTGTCTGTTTAAATATTATGCACGGGGTTTTCGCGGTATATATTATCAGTCACGGAAGCATTATTATAATGCAATCAAGTGACCTGATAAGAGCGTGTGCCCTGGCATATTTGGCAAAGCCTGGTTTTTACCCCATCATTCACGGACTGGGTTGCAGTCAAGTGCATGATGGGGGGACCTACAGCTTAAGGTGGGTTCCGAACCACCAGAACCTCGGTAAAGGTACATAGAAAAATTTCAAGAGGTACCGGCTCAGGGATCGAACCCCGGACCTCTGAGGTGAAGTCCGAGCGTCTAACCAACTGAGCCACCGAGGCTCTTATCTATTTTTAGAGAAGTTGTAGGCTCCGGAAGCTTCGATCATGATTCCTTAAAGAAACCAATCCCAAAGCTACTGGAACGTGTACGGCATCCGCTTCTGCTCCTTCTGTCCTAGAAGGTAAGCAAGAGCGGGAAATTTACGCGTGATAACATCGGGCAACACTGTTCCCTGGAGTCAGGTCTCTAGCCGCGGATGACCTTACGCGGCAGACAAGACAGTTGGAGATAAAGGTTTCACCTCTGGATACTTTTTTAGAGCTACCAATCTTTGTAGAATTTAAGAGGAACAGTGTTGACGGACCAGATGGAGTGATCCCAGGAGAACAGCCTTTTGCATCCGGTTCGCGATGAAATGAGCCTGACGCCGGCAAGCCGGAATCTTGTTGAGTTGGCTAATAAATGAAGCTTTCATACCTCCAAGGCAGCCGATTATGAGAATTATAAGATGGACTTTGTAGCCTTGGTACAGCCTACTCAGCTCGAAAAGAAGTGCTTGATATTTCGCCTGTTTTTCTCCCTCCTTTGCCGTGATATTACCATCGGCTGGTGCCGAGAATTCAATCACGTAAATGATCTTGTTCTTCAGATCTTGGAGGAGAATGTCAGGCTTCGTAGCACTGATACGTTGAGTGGTGGAGAATGAGAAATTCCAGTAGATCTTACACTGATCATTCTCCACAACTGACTCGAGTTCCCCCTGGGCGTATGGCAAGACGGGCAATAGATCAACACCATAGAAATGCCTAAGATGGTAATATATCACTTTTAGAGCTGCATTGTGTCTCTCTATGTACGCGCAGTGTGCATATTTAGAGCATCCACTGGGGAGATGTCCAAGTGTTTCGGGCTCTTGCTTGCACGCTCGGCAGTTGGTATCGCGTACAGGTATATTCATTATGCGCTCGCGGTAAACTAAGGTGTCTATGACGCCGTCTTGACAGGCAAAAAGAAATCCTTTGGTCTCCGATCTCAATCCAGCAGACTTGAGAAACATGTTGGACAGACCCATCGAGAGCTCTTCTCTACGTAGGATGCCGTAGAACTTACCATGGAGGGGTTTCTCAGCATGTTCTCTTAGTAGGAGCGTATGTTCTGCTTCCTGTATACGACTTTTGAGCATCAGAGGTGTTAGTGATGCTAGGCCATGTGTAATGTTGCTGGATTCAAATGGGAGGTCAAGCTCCTCTGCGGCCCTATCTGCTGCATGGTATAGAAACACCGCAGCATTGGCGACTTCATGTTGATGTACGAGTCGCATAAGGGAATCCGTGCTTTTTAGAACTGAGCAGGCTGTAGCCAGAAACGTTCTTCGATGAAGACACTCTAAGCTTAGCAATCCTCTACCCCCTTTATCGCGAGGGAGATATATTCGAGGTACGGAAGATCTAGGATGAAGACTTCGTTGTATTGTCATCATCTTGCGTGTGCTTCGATCAAGTTGTTTTAACTCATCGACGTTCCATTTTACTGCACCAAACGTGTAGAGCAGTATAGGAACGGCCAGCATATTGGTCGCCTGGATCTTATTCTTTCCAGATAATTCGGAAGCCCAAATTTTTCTGAGAATTTGGCGATACCTTTTTCCAAGGGCCGTTTTCAAGTTATGCACATTTTGGGTTTCCGCTTGCGGTATTCCAAGATATGTATATGTTTCTCCAATACCAAGATGTTGAATGGTATTTCCGCCTATGAGTTGAACATCCTGATCGTCACTGGATGATGTAGTTTCTAGTCTTCCTTGGTGTAGGTGGACGCAGGCACACTTGTCCAGTCCGAAGCTCATGCCAATCGCTTTAGAATACCTATTTACCGCATCTACAAGGATGTTAAGGTCCTTTTTGAGGAAGCAAAGAGTTTAAGGTCGTCCATGTATAAAAGGTGGTTGACCTTATATTCTCTTCTGTTCGGCGGGCCACATAGGTATCCAGAGCTTTTGCCTCGGAGCACAATAGATAGAGGCAAGAGGGAAATGCAGAAAAGTATCGGACTTAGAGAGTCTCCTTGAAAAACCCCCCTCTTATATGTGACAAAGCTTGTAGTCACTTGTCTTTTGTCAGATGTTATGACAAATCTTGTCCGCCACAAGAGCATAAGCTCTTTTATGCATCTCACTATTTTTGGATGCACCTCCATGCACTCAAGGAGCTTGATAAGTAGCTCATGGTTCGTGTTATCGAATGCCTTACGGTAAACAATCCAAGCCATGGACAGATTGCGTCGATACCTGATCGAGTCCTGGGTAATACACCTGTCTATTAACAGGTTCTCCCTGCAACCTGCCAGCCCTCTCTTGCATCCACGTTGTTCGACTATTACACTCCATACCAGCTCGATAGATGTCAATATCCTGTCTTTGAGGATGCCAGTGAATAGCTTGTAGCTGGTGTTTAAACAAGCCATGGGCCTGTAGTTCTTTGGACATGACAAATCTCCGGCCTTAGGGATCAATACCGTGCGTCCTTCCACTAGCCACTGCGGGACGGGTTGTTCTCCGTTTAAGAAAGTAGTAAATATACGAGCTAGATGTTGGTGCGTAGAAGTAAACTTCTTCCACCAAAAGTTGTTGATTTTATCTGGCCCTGGCGCCGAAAAGTTCTTAGTTCTAGCGATAACTTTCTTCACTTCTTCAGCAGTAATTAGTGGACACTCTTCCTCTGTATCTTGTAACCTTTGCCTTTGGCAAAAGTTACGAAAGAGTGATATATCAGATGCGTCTTCATTTAGCTGATAAGTATCTCCATATACTCGCTCCCAGACTTGCTCTTCTCGACTAGGCGGATTTTTAACTACACATGACGCTTTATTGAACAGACGGGAAGGATTAGTAGAAAAGGTGGAATTTTCCTGAATCCACTTAACTCGCCGTTCAAGGCGCTGTTTCGCTGTTGAAAGAGATCTTACTTTTTGCGTCCAGTGCTGCTTGATGGTCGACAGTTTACACTTGTTCAGCGTGTGATTTGCTTTCCTCAAGTTTCGAGCAAGTGCCCTAACTTTTGGAGTGAACTTTTTATTTGATGTTATGTAGCTAATCACGCACTGAACATTTGATGCATGAACTGAAGCTGTGCAATACGCTCGCGTGTCTTACTCAGACGTACCGAAGTTTCGTTACTTCTATCGTCGCTAAGCAGGGAGACCGCCTTCTCGTAAACTAAACAGTTCAGATTCCAGAGATTAAGATCTTCGGGGAGCAAATCGCGGAGAGCAGTATTAGCTTCAGCTAATTTGTCCATCCTGAGGAAGACTGTTTGGTGGATAGATCTCCTACTTCTCATGTTGACATTATCGGCTATCTGCAAAGGTGGTCTTGCTGGAACGAGTGGAATGTTCGCTGGAGGATGTTGCTCCTCTTCCTGTTGATAAACAGCTTCATATCCGTTTTTTCGCAAGAAGGATACCTGATCTCTTAAATACTGAGGCGTTTTATGAGCATATTCCGGAAGCATATTGCCCCAACGGTCATGTAACCTCTTCAGGAATCCTCTCCGCGCCGGTGAGCTTCTTTGCCAACAGGTAAGAAGGTCCCTCCTGAGTTGGTCCGACCATTTAAATCGATGTTCTCGCGTTTGTCCGGGGTCATTGCCTGGTCGTCGCCTCGGTTCGTTCCTATTGCCACTCCCAACTGAACCATGGCCTCCATCCGAGAGAGGCCTATTGTGGGTGGCACTGCGCGATACTTGTGTCGTAACCGCATAATTCGTTGCATTGGGGAGTTAGCCCAAAGCAACGCGGCTGACTGCAAGAGCAGGAGCTCTCGGGCGATGGGGTCGCCACATCCCTATTATTATAAAAAATGAGGAAACTCATTTTTCTCTCAGGCTTAAGATGGTTACAGCC
>CAKNXH010058334.1:0-80913 GCA_932178445.1 Andricus quercusramuli | reverse complement strand
CGGCTCAGGGATCGAACCCCGGACCTCTGAGGTGAAGTCCGAGCGTCTAACCAACTGAGCCACCGAGGCTCCTTATTATTATTATTATTATTATTTTCTGCATGTTTTGCCTCGTCCACAAAACATTTCGGTCCTTCGAAAACCGGATTACATATCGCATTTGATAAGACGATAAGCGCAAATCAGATTTGAAGACAGCAAATCTGTCTGAATCCGATGAGCTTACACGATTCTGGGATATCGAGAAAGTTCCTATTAAGAGACGCTTATCACAGGAAGAGCAGGCATGTGAAGAGCACTGTTCGCGAGTGAGAGAAGTTTGTTTAAGAAAACGATGCAGTGTTTTAAAAACCTTTTTGACGATAAATACATTAAAGGACAGATCACTGAGAATAAATAATAAAACCAAATTAATCCACTGTTAACAAAATTGCTCAAAAAAATCGAACTGGAATATATTTGAAATTATTTCAAAAATTAATAATATACATTTAATTTGAACTTGTCTACCGAAACGACGAGACAAGTTCTTAATTTAACGTTCGGACGACGACTAAATTTTGCTTACAAGAGGTACGAAAGGTTCTCACTCATACAACGAATATGACTCAACGATAGCAGAATAAGGATAAAAGAAGAAATCGACAACACTTTAAAATTAGAATTCCATTAAAATGTAAACATATGAAATTAAAGTCTAAAATGAAAAGTCGATGTTAAATAAGTGAAATAAAATAAAAGCATCTGAATAATTATATCAGTCAATTCCGAACAAGCACTTTACTGAAAACGTTAAACGAGACAGCACCGGTCGCTACACTGTAAATTTACCGTTCAACGAAAATAAATCTAAAATCGGTGATTCTTATAAGATGGCTTTGCGGAGATTTCACAGGCTAGAAAGTGAATTCGCAAAGTGTCAGGATATAAAAGACAGCTACTCTAAATTCATTCAGGAATATATACAGCTTGATCACAAGTCTGAGTCTCGTGTCAGTGACCATGCGGTTATAAGAAATGACAGCTTAACCACAAAAACTCGAGTAGTTTTTGATGGGTCCGCAAAAACGTCCAGCGGTGTCTCGCTAAATGACACATTAATGGTTGGGCGACAATTCAGGACAACCTTTTCTCAATTTGTACGAGTTTTCGATCTTTTCCTTATGCCTTAGCAGCTGATATTGAAAAAATGTACAGGCAAATCAGCGTATCTTCAGACGATTCTATTTACCAAAAAATTCGCTGGCGAGAAAATCCGATTGAACCGCTAAAAAATTTACAAATTAAAAACGGTCACTTGCACAACTTGCCCAGGACGAATATCATTCTCATCCTCTTGCTGCCACCTTTCTAGCTCGCGATCTTTATGTTGACGATCTTGCGTCAGGGGCTGCCACCTTCGAAGAAGCCTCCGCTCTGCGCGACGATTTAATTTAACTGGTTAGGAAGGGCGGTTTTACCCTGCGTAAATGGGCATCTAAAGATCCCAGATTAACTCGCGATTTATCGGAAAAGTCTGGGACTGAACTCATCGTCCGACATAATTAAAACTTTAGTACTCTATTGGAATTCAGGCGAGGATAAAATTATATATAAAATAGCAAAAAATACTGAAAAATCAAAGTCTCAAATAACTAAGCGCACGGTACTAGCAGAAACTGTACGGTTATTTGATCCATTACGCTTATTAGGTCCCATCATCATATATGCAAAAATGATAATCCAAAATCTCTGGAAATTGAAACTGACGTGGAATGAGTCCATCCCACTAGAAGCTCAGTCAGTGTGGTTTGAATTTAAAGATCAATTACCTTTAATTAAATACCCTTAAATTTGATCGATGCACCGTCGCATTAGACACAACCGAAATTCAATTGCACGGGTTCGCCGACGCATGTGAAAAAGCTACGGAGCCTGCATTTACCTGCGCTCGACAGACAAATACGGCAACCACCACGTGGCTCTCGTAGGCTTCAAGTCTCGGGTCGCGCTAGTGCAAGCTAGTGCAATTAGTCTTCATTGGATTCAAACATCTCCACATATATTAAAAACATTCATAGCAAATCGCGTAGCTCAGATTCAGGAACTGGCTCAGCCTCACGAGTGGAAGCACGTGCCCACTTACGATAATGCTGCCGATCCCTTGTCTCGAGGTCAATTGCCCAAAGACTTTCTAGTTATTAATATTTGGCAACACGTACCTCACTGGCTAAGCCAAGATGACAGTTCCTGGCCTCAAATGTCAATTGCGTCTATCGACATTCCCGAAACGCAACGTTCGTCTTCCACAGGTTTCAATTAAAATAACGTCAGAAAAATCTGATTTCTTTGAGGATTTTAATTCCTTTGGCCGATTGACTAGCGTAATCGCTTATTGCCTCAGATTTCGTTACAATACCAATCCAAAGAATTTAATCAAATCAACCGGTTCTCTTTCTGACATCGAAGTAAGAACCGCACGAGAGTGTATGATAAAAATTGCACAGGCAACTGCATTCGCTACGGAAATTGATTGCTTATCAAGTAATCAAGAAATCGATAAGAAAAGTAAACTTTTAAATCTGAATCCTTTTCTCGTCGACGGAATTCCTAAAGTAGGGGGCAGACTGACCGATTCTAACCTATCATATGATAAAAGGCATCCAACTTTGCTACCCCGTAATCATTCTGTTACACGAATGATTATCATTGATGCGCATCTCGATTTAAAACATGCGAGAAGCCAATCTACTTTATATTTCGTAAGGGAAAAATATTGGCCTATTGATGTTCGCAACACCACGCGTAGAATCATTTACAATTGCGTCCAGTGTTTTAAAGCCGAACCTAGCGGTACTGGCTACAAGATGGGAAACCTACCCGCGAATCGCTTAGAATAATCGCGACCTTTCTTAAATGTCAGAGTAGATTTTTGTGGCCCCCTGTACATTAAAGAAAGACGATACCGAAATGTAAAAAAGGTCAAGTCATATGTTGCAGTATTTGTATGTCTTGCTACCAAAGCTGTTCACCTTGAGCTTGTCAGCGATCTGAGCACAAGCTCCTTCATTTGCTGTCTGAAAATATTTATTCCGCGTAGCGGTAACGTTAACACCATCACGTCTGATAATGGTAAAAACTTTGTTGGTGCTAATCGTGAGTTGAAGGAACTCTACGATATTGCATTATCAGGTTCTCAAAGGCAAGCAGTTCAAAATTATTTACAAAAAAAGGAATGAATTGGAATTTCATTCCTCTGTTATCACCGCACTTCGGCGGTCTATGGGAGGCAGCAGTGAAGTCCTTTAAATATCACTTTGTACGTACAGTCGGTAATTCAGTTTTAACATACGAACAGCTAGAAACGTACGTTGTTAAAATTGAGGCAATACTCAACTCCCGACCAATCGGTCCCATGTCCTTTGATCCAAATGATCTCCGTCCTTTAACGCCTGGTCATTTCCTGATTGGTGGGCCATTAACGAGTTTTCCACAGGAGGATCTTCGCGAAGTGTAACCGGCCAGATTATCTCTCTGGCAGCATGCACAACAGATGAGGCAACATTTCTGGTGCCGTTGGCACAAGGAATACTTAAAAGAAATCAATATTCGCCATAAGTGGAATTCAACTTCGTCCAACATCAAGGTTGGCTCTCTAGCGATCCTCAAGGAAGATAATCTAGTAGGCACTTCACCTATGTTATGGTCTATGAGTCGTGTCATCGATGTTCATCATGGGCCCGATGGCGTTGTAAGAGTAGTTACAGTGAAGACTGGTAATGGTATCTACAAGCGCTGTGTGAGAAAACTCTGTCCAATTCCACTTGAAAATAACTGAACCTAACAGAATTTAAATTAATCAAATGATTATTGTATTCATACTTTAATTCTATGTTTTACATCGCCATATTGTCTTGTTAAACTACATTAGATCAAATGGGCCGGCATGTTACGTCGTAAGGTTAGAATTTTATTTTGATCTTTCTTACTTTTTTGCCGATTTCTGAAATAGGTAATTTCTGAACCCTCGTAGAAATTTATATTTTCCAAGCTAATTCATTGTACAGATTGCAGATTGCAGTTGTAACTTAAGCCTATTTACCGAGACGCCTAAACGTCCTAAACTCTGTAATAGCGCCCCCTATCATGAACTGATCCACCACTTCGTATTTACGATATTTGGAAATTTCTGGTTTGCAGATGCTCCAAACTTTCAAATTTCTACGTCACAAATTTGGGTGTGTCCAAATTCTCCTGCCTCAACTTTCCTCAGCCAATAGAGTATAAGCACTCCACTGACCCAACATCCCTTCTTCAAATATTGTACTTCGGCAATGCACTCTCTTCAAATCGTCTTTCGATAACAACCGAATACCGCCGTGAACAGATCTTGTATACTCTTGTCTGCTTAGTTCCAATTTCATACCCATTTTTTGTTTGAATAAACTATCTCTAAGTTTCTTTAAATGTGGGTGTTTAAGGTAGGCGCCGTGGTGACAATAGCTACGCAGTACGCAAGTTACGGGTTAATGGATTCAGACGAGGTAGTATTCTGCACGCCAAAAAGTCAGACAAATAGACGGGGTCCGTATAGCAAAACGGTAGAGAGAGAGATTGAGGACAGTTAGTTTTGGCTCAATCGAGCCGTTTATAAATAGGGAGAGGGAGAGGGCAGAAAGAGGAAGTAGCGAAGACAAGACAGAAGTAGGATCCACCCTAAAAACCCCGAAAATGATCAGAACACCATCGGGAAAAGATCAAAGTAGAGAGATGGGTATAGAAAAGGGAAAAGAAGAAGAAACAGTTGAACATAGAGGGCCGATAGAATTTGAAAAGTTAAAGTTAGATGAAATTCGTCAAATGATAACAGAGGTAGTAGAGATGAACGAAAAACGGCACGAAGAAAGAGGAGAGGAAATAAAACAAGAAATTAGGAAAGAAATGGCAGAACATAGAAAAGATATGCGAAAATGGGAAGAAGTTAGGGAAAATTTAGAAAAAAGGATGCAGAGTTTAGAACAAAGATTAGAAAAACAGGATGAGCACAATAAAGAGGTAGCACAATTGGAAGGTAGGATAGTGAAGATCGAAAAATCAAAATGGAGTTTGGTGTGGGGGAGTGTGGGAATAATGAGAGGGAAAGGATAAGGGAAATAGAAAGAAGATTAGAAAGGAAAGAAAGAGAAGAAAGAAAGAGAAACATAGTGATAAAGGGTCTAAGATTAGAAGGGAAGGAATTGAAAGAAGGAGTGGAAAATGTGCTAAAAAGGATAGATGCTAAAGTAGAGATAGAGGAAATGCGAAGTGTAGGAAAGGAAACACGGAGAGGAGAAAAAATGGTACTAGTCAAACTAAAGAAATGGGACATAAAAGGGAAGTGATGACAAAGAAGAGGTTGTTACATGGAAGCTCGGAGAGAATAGAGGATGATTTGACGTGGGTGGAAAGGAATTTGAGAGGAAAGGAGTAAGGGAAAAAGAACGTGGGTTAAGTATGGCAGAATACAGCTAGAAGGAGTATGGTGGGATTGGGACGAAGAAAGGGAAGAGATAGTACGAAATGAGGTGCCGGGAAACTAGGAGAAAGGAACGGGAGAAAGGAAAATAAGAAATAGTAAAAAGCAAAGAGAGGCGAGAAACGAAGGTAGGGAAGAACGGAAGATATGTTACTGGAATATAGCAGGATTGGAGAGAAAGGATGGGGAGTTTATGAGAAATTTGGCACAATGGGAGGGAGTAGTAATGATGAAGACGTGGCTAGATAAAAAGGGATGGGAAAGAGTAAGGGGAAGGTTACCAAGAGGTTACAAATGGCAAGTTCAAAATGCAAAGAAAAAGAATAAAAAAGGCAGAGCAATGGGAAGAATGTTAATGGGAGTAAGGAACGAATGTATAACAGGAAAATACAAGAAAGAGAGAAAAGAACGAAAGGAAGGATTAATAGTAGAAGAGGTAAAGATGGGAAGAGAAAAGTGGAAGATAGTGGGGGTATATGTGAACGGTGATATGCGGGAGAAATTAGAGGAGATCAAAGAAATTATGCAAGAAAATGAAGAAGATAGTATAGGCTTATAATAGGAGGGGATTTCAATGTGAGAACAGGAGATAGATGAGAAAGGGAATGGGGAGGAGAGAGGAAGAAAATCAAAAGACAAAATACTGAATGGGGAGGGAAAGAAATTGTTAAAGAGCTTGAAAGAGTTGGAATGTTTTATCTTAAACGGAAGTATAGAGTGAGATTGGAAAGGGGAATATGCACGCTCTGGAGGAGAAAGGGGACCGGTAATTGATTATGTGATAGTAGATGATGAGGTAAGAGAGAAGGTCAAGAAACTAGAGGTAGGGGATTACATAGATTCAGATCACTTTCCCATAATAGTGACATTAGAGGGAGAAAAAAGTAATAACAATATGGATAAAAAGGAAGCAAAGGTAAAAGCAGCAGGAAAAGGAAATTGGTCAATGGAAGGAAAAGAACAGTTTAAAGAAAAGGTCAGAAATATTAAAATGGGAGAGGGAAATGTGGACGAGGAGATGGAAATAATGATAGGAGAAATAAAGAGAGGATTAGAATCCACAAGCAAAAGAGAAGTTAATAAAGGAGGGAATAGAGGTGGATGGGATGAGGACTGTAAAGAGAAAAAGAAGGTCAGAAAGGAATTAAGAAAATGGAGAAAAGACAACAGTAATGGGGAAGAATATAGGACTGAGTTGTGTTATCAAGAGAAAGAGGAGGAGAATAAAAGGTTTGAGGAAGAGGTGGAGAAGGCTAGGACGGAAGGAGAGGTTTGGAAGGTAGTAAATAGAGAGAAAAAGAAGAAAAAGAGTAAATCAGGATATTGAAATGGTAGAATGGAAAAAATATTTCATGGATTTGCTAGGAGGTGTAGAGAGAAAAGTTAGGAAAGGAGCGAAATATGGTAGAGAAAGAGATGAGGAAGAGGACATAACAAGGGATGAAATAGGCAAGGTGTTAGGAATAATGAAAGACGGAAAGGCACCTGGTATAAATGAGATTCCAAATGAAGTCTGGAAATGTGGGGGGACAGAACTGAAGGAATGGGCATGGATAATGTGTAATAGAGTATGGAGAGGAGAGGGGTGGCCAGAGTTATGAAAAGAAGGAATAGTGGTACCCATAGTGAAGAAAGGCAAAGGGGAGGAGGTTAAAGGTTATAGGGGTGTGACGCTAATGCCAAAATTGCATAAAGTATATATAACTGTTTTGTCAGAGAGATTGAAGAAAGAAGTTGGGGAAAAAAAGATAGAGTCACCGAATCAGACAGGGTTTAGAAAAGGAATGGGGGTTATGGACAACATATATGTTCTGAACTATCTGATAAATAAAAGGATCAAAAGGAAGAAAGGGACAATGATAGCAATATTCGTGGACTGAAAGGCGGCGTTTGACTCATTGGTCAGAGTCGAGATAGAAAAAGTTATGGTGAAAAAGGGTATACGAGAGGGCTTAATAAAGAGAGTATCGGAAACCTTCAGAGAGACAAAAAGCAGGGTAAAGGTAGGAGAGCAAGTAGGAGACAGTTTCTGGTTAGTTAGAGGAGTAAGGCAAGGATGTCCTCTGAGCCCACTTTTATATAATATATAAATTTCAGACTTAGAAGAAGAAATGAAAAGAAAGGGATGGGGAGGAGTTAGGATGGGAGAAGAAAAGATATATACACTGGCATACGCGGACGATATAGTGTTGATGGCAGAGGACGAAGAAGAAATTTCAGACCCACTATACAGGCTAATATTTTGCTTGTGACCAATGATTCTACTTTTCGAGTTGAATTGATTGTAGGTTTAAAAACCTAGAACTTTTACTGATAGTTCTGACTTTTGTATGAAATATTTTTTTTTTAACTTTTTGGCACTACATCTGATATCTTAGAAAACAAAAAGCGTGGTGAATATTTTATTCATATTTCAGATTCACTAGAAAAGCTAATATGTATATAGTTTTCGACTAATATTTATATTCTGCGAGTTCAATTGATTACGATTTAAAAAATCTTCCAACCTATACTGACAGTTCTGCCTTTTTCGCCACATATTTTGTTGTATGTAATTTTTGGCACTTGATCGAATTTAAACAAAAATTAGTATAGTGTGAAATGTTTTACACCAGTGGCTTCAGTTGTGAACATGTTTGTATATTCGCTCTTCAGGAAATTACTTTCTGTTACAGTTTATGTGGCTTATGAGAGTTGAAAAGTGGTTAACTTGAGGTTGCACATGTGCTGAAATCAGACTCTGTAAGAATATTGACTAAATCCCTGTTTTTTTTTATCAGATAGAAGCTTTTTATGCAGCTCCGAAAATAACCTCACTCTTACTAGTGCGTGTCGTGGGAGTTCAATTGAGTACATCGTTAAGTTATAAGCAAAATTATCAGTGCGTATCGATCAAGTCTCTGTTAAACTGAAAAAGAATAGTTACACATCATTTTTTAACTGGATTTTACTGAATTTTGTGAGTATTCAAAAACATATAAACATGTCGCAAAATAACACTCTCGATTCGGAGAATCTCTCGTTGGCTGACCCTCACAATAACGCGTGTGCCTACAGTCACTGCAAGCAATTGTTCAATTCTGACAGTGACATTGTAGCTTGTATAATATGCGGTACCAAATACCATGCTGTAGGTCTAGGCTGATTGACTCGCGAATAGATCTATCAAAGGCTTATCCTCTACGATAAACTCGAAAGTTTATGACCTTAACTCGCGTCTTCAGTTTCAGGAAGAAAAGGTTATCTCACTTGAGAATTAATTAGAGCAGACAATAGCAGTTGGAGACCACGAAGTAAATTGAACTGAGACATGCTTGGATGAGATGTAACGGCGAGAAATATGTAAGAAAAACTTAATTTCATTCAATGTTTCTGAATCAGACTCTACAAAGAGTGACAGTAGTGACTTGCAGTTGACCTTTGAGATGTTAACCAAACTAACACATGTTAATCTTGAAAAAAGTATTAAGATAATACACATAGGAAAGCGCTCTAGAGTTAACACGGCACCCAGGGCAAAAAAAATGTTCCAGCGAGAGGAAATAGCAGATGGGATACTTCTGACGTTCATCGAAAAGCGCAACTTCAAGGAGGATCAAGGCATGCCTAGAGAGATAAAAATGTCAAAAGTACAGAACCCCAATGCAGCTTCTCCTGTACCAAGACAACAAGCAAATTCGCAACGATCGGAAAGCCAAAGGAGAAATGAAACTAAAGCTCATTCACAGAAACAGAGTTCCAGTGATTATCTAAGAAAATAAACACACGAAGCAGATACGACTTCAATGATAAATTTGAAGGTTAGTAATTGTAAAAAAAATTAGTACTTTATTTTCAGAATGTTAGGGGCTTAAATACCAAATCTAAAACTTTGTTTACTTCCGAAGAAATCTTCTCTCAGTTAGTTAGTTTTAGAGCGGGCGGAAAGCCCCTAGGAGCTCTCCTGGCTATCAAACTATAAAGCCTATTCTGCCATACCCTTAACTTTTCGCTGTCAGTAGTTGACCCAATACCTCTTGGTGAAGACTAGTATGTCATTCACCAATCGCGTTATAATTTCCTTAGGTTCTATAAAATGGGGCCCAAGGGTTTGCTGCCTAAGCTTAGATAATGCCGGGCACTGGCATAATACATGCAGGGATGTTTTATCATCCCTGCCGCATTTCCTGCACTTTGTCGTGGGGTTGTACCACATTTTGTGCATATATGGTAGTTCAAGTGGTTGTGCCCAGTTAGGATTCAAACCACTGTCCTTATGTCTTTCTTTGGTAAACGATTTTCCTATCTCAGCCCATCCTGTACTTATAGCCCAGGATGAATTTCACCTGTCGGCAACCCTGGATTTGTTCCCAGTGTTCCCGGTGCACAGTGGGCTGAGAGACCACCAAAAGTGGCCAAAAGTCAACTTCACAGTTATTAATGGAAGAAATATTTTTCATAATATAGATGAGTTGAAGAAACTTTTCACCAAATTTCATGATATTTTTACTAGTCCTCTTAATTCTAGAGCGTTATGAATTGAAGAAGATAATGTTTCTTTTTTTTGTGACTATTTTTTGAAGAAAATCTTTGAAAAACTCGTTCATGATGTTACGAACCAAAATGCTACAATCACTGCTGCTTATTAGAGTGGTCATAAATAGTTAAGTTATAGAAAATAAATCCAAATTTTAGCTCGGTTTTGAATCCTCTCACTTTGTACTCATGTATTTAAGGAATTCACAGCAATAGACAATTTTTTAGTCAAAAGTTCCCCGAGGTTACACCTGGTATCTAAAGTTCTATAGTGCTTTTAGGTTCATTATGATGCTAACTATCAGGTTATTTACCACCGTCAGCCACCATTGACATTTGACGAAGATATTAGTGAATGAAATTGAGCGTGCACAGTGGGCTGGAGACCACCGAAAGTGGCCAAAAGTCAAATTTTTGTTTGGATTTATATGAAGCTTGGTATAAGGGGTTTTTTGAGGCCGCTGATTTCGAATTTAACGTGAAGATTAATAAATTCAAAATGGCGGATCCAATATAGCGCCTGAAATTTCTAAATCTTTACTTATTTATATGAAACTTGGTGTAAGGAGGTTTTTGAGGTCGCTGATTTCGACTTTTACATCAAAATGCCTAAATTCAAAATGGAAGATCCAATATGGCGCCTGAAATTTCTAAAATTTTACATATTCATATGAAACTGGGTATGAGGGGGTTTCTGAAGTCTCTGATTTCGAATTTGACGTCAAAATTCATAAATTCAAAATGGCGGATCCAATATGGCGCCTGACATTTCTAAATTTTTATTTAGACGAACTCGAATTAACCGACGAAGAAAAGTTTGACGTGGACGGAGATATTTAATGAGAGGCAAGAGGACTCATTTCAAAGTTTGATACAAATATGTAAAAATACGAATACAAATACAGATGGAAAAAAAATTTCGAAATTTCAGGCGCCATATTGGATTCTCCATTTTGAATTTAAGAATTTCAACGTCAAATTCGAAATCAGCGACCTGAGAAACCTCCTTACACCAAGTTTCATATAAATGAGTAAACATTAAGAAATGTCAGGCGCCATATTGGATCCAGCATTTTGAATTTATTAATTTTGACGTCAAATTCGAAATCGGCGACCTCAGAAACCCCCTCATACCCAGTTTCATATGAATATGTACAATTTTAGAAATTTCAGGCGCCATATTGGACCCGCCATTTTGAATTTATGAAGTTTGATGTTAAATTCGAAATCAGCGACCTCAGAAACCTTCTTACACCATGTTTCATATGAATAAGTAAAAATTTAGAAATTTCAGGCGCCATATTGGATCTGCCATTTTGATTTGATAAATTTGGCGTCAAATTCGAAATAAGCGACCTCAAAAACCCCCTTATACCAAGTTTCATGTAAATCCATAGAAAATTTAACTTTTGGCCACTTTCGGTGGTCTCCCAGCCCACTGTGCGGTGTTTTGTTTGGATCCAGCTTTTGATGGCCACCCTAATGCAGCAAGACGCTAGTCCCAGTACCGGTTTCGGTCCTATGTATTCACTTGCTGCGCCGCATTTCACCAACTGGTCCGCCTTTTCGATGCGCTTGATTCCTGTATGACCATGGACCCATATAAGAGCCACTTTGTTTCTTTCGGCAAGTTGATTTAATGCCATTTTGTATTCCCAAACCAGTTCTGATGTTATTCCTGGTTTCCCTACTAGAGTTAGAGTCGCTTGGCTGTCCGAGCAGATCGTGATCTGCCTGCTAACAGCGTTTTAATCTATTAATGTTATAGCAAGATACACTGTTTCACGGAGTGAAACTAGGAATTTGGATTATTGAGATAGAGAAAGGCGAAGTCAATCAGGAAATTTCAATTTGAGTTAGTACGTTTATTGACTTACTCTTACAGTAATGATGTCTGCGGCGAGTCTCAATTTGTTGAAAACCAGTTCGCGAGGCAAGGACTTAGAACGAACTAACGTGGTTGTGAATAGGTCGGTTTTCCCCTATAACCGATCATCGGGCCTTCTTAATTTCTAATTAGCATGTCCTATTCGATGTAACTTCTGTTACACCCCCTCCCCCTGAACGGATTTGTGTTCATGGTTTAAGACACTTTCTAAAATTTCTAATTCTCATACGAAACCTTCTACCTCTTCTGTAGCTAGATCTAAATATACACAGTCCTGTTTATCATCTATTTATTTTACTAGTTCACAATTAGCATTATTATTATGATTATCTACGGGTTCAAGTATTTCAGGATCAACGGCACTGCTATCCTTATCTACTGTTTTAGGTGTCTCGATTGTTAGTAAATTTGGATACGCTCTATTAATCTCGACCCATCCTCCTAGTTTGTAATTAAAGTTAGAATCGTCTGGCGTTGTATGATACCTAATATTTCTAATGGGATGATCATTACGATACGTATCGTGAAATAGGTACAATTCTTTAGGGATTATTTTTCGCAAAATCTACAATTCCAACAGATGTGGGCGATCCTGGCAGATTTTTTCCGCTCCAATATCGAATCTATATCTTCTCTGATTTGGCTCAATTGTTCTAAATAACGCATCCGGTACCCAATTTGAGCTACCATTCCTGTATACGACTTCATGATCATATTCCAACCATTCCAGTGGCCACCTTGCCAACCGCCCAATTGGATTCTTTAGATTATGAAGCCATCTTAGGGCTATGTGATCTGTTATTATTCTAAAGCTATAGCCCTAAAAAAAAGGTCTAAACTTTCTGATTGCCCATACAACCGCCAAACATTCTTCTTTTGAACTTGTGTAATTTTTCTCTGCACTATTCAAGCCTCTGACTGCATGAGTGATAACACAATTTTTCCCATTCATTTTTTGAGTTAAAACTGCGCCTAATCCCGTATTGCTAGCGTCTGTTTCTACTTGAAAAAGTTGAAAAAAATCCGGGCAAGATAAAATAGGCACCGATGTTAAGAGTTCTTTTATCGTTTTGTATACTTTTTCTTGTACGTCCGTCCATTCTCAATTCCTACCCTTTTTTCAGAGTTTGGTAAGCGGTTCTACAGTCTCAGCAAAGCTTGGCATAAACCTCCAGTACCAACTGGCCATTCATATCAATCTCTGCAATTGCTTAATTGTTTTTAGTCTAGGGAATTCAAGTATTGATTTAATTTTTTCCTCGTAAACTTTCAAACCTTTCTCATTACCCACAAAACCAAGATATCTTATTTCTGAACAGCTGAACTCACATTTATCCGGGCTGATCGTTAACCCAGCCTCATTAAGTTTGTCTAGAACGAGATTTAAGCAGTGTAAGTGTTCGTCCAGGTAACAAAATATCTTTGGCTTTAATTCAGTTGTAATGATTTTGTCCATCAGTCTCTGGAAAGTTGCTGGAGCATTGGTCAAGCCAAATGGCATCCGTTTGAATTGATACATTCCCTTTCCAGGGACTTTGAAAGCAGTTATTGGTTTGGAGTCTACATCCAGTGGAATTTAGTTGTATGACCAATGTGAATCGATTTTAGAGATATATTTAGCCGCTCTTAGGGTATCCAGAATTTCCGTCATTAATGGTATTGCGTACAAGTCTTTCCTAGTAATTTTATTGACCTTCCTATAGTCCAAGCAAAAACTGTACTTCCCATTTTGTGTTTTAGCCATGACGATAGGGTTGGACCAGTCGGAATTTGAAGGTTCTATTTTTCCTACCTCTAGCATCCTATCTATTTCATCACACATAATTTCTCTAATTTTAGGAGTAACGTGATAATATCGTTGCTTTATCGGATCCTGTCCTTGCAGATTTGTTTTGTGTTTTGCTAGAAGCGTATGTTTTAATTATACTGTATTCTCAGGGATGTTATCTTTCAAAAACTGTTCGAGTCTATTTTCTTGACTCTCATTCAGTTCCATGATTCCGCTAAAAAATTTCTGTAGCAAAAAGTTCGGGTGTGACGGGCTTAGGTGGTTTCATTCTTAAATCATTTAACATTATCGCGTTATTTTTCAAATTGTACCAATTTTTCTTATTTTGATATTCTATTATTTCATTCAGACTCTGAGTCTCGTGACCAATATTTCGTTTCTTATTCCAAATATTAGTATCAAAAGATTTAAATAAATGCTTTTCCTGAATTTTACTATTGCATTTAATTTTAGCTGTACGTGATTAGTTTTTTATACATGTTTCTGATTGGCTAGCTGTTTCGCATTTTGACTCATGAAGATTTTTTAGAATCTGAAATCGGTTCGATATTTGGATATCCATTAGTCTAGGAATATTTTTATTGGGGCTATTTTTTGGGATTTTGACTTCGCTTTCGTGGGTACTTTTTTGGCACTTTTCGGAATTCTGTTTTTGTAATGGGGAAGATTCTAATGTTTCTTTAGCTTTTTCATCTTTATCAGGCCTTGATCTAATTTATCCTCCAAATTCTGGTTCAAGGCCATGTGACAAGTGGGTCACGTGACCGGATTCCTACCTTATCGACACTTTTTTTACTTATAAACTTATGTTCACACGAATAGCCATATCGAGTTGAAAATTTGAGATAATAAATAAGCACTAAGAAATGCGGCTCTGATCCTAAATTTTTATAATTATGGAAAAAGTTTTTTTTTGTGAATAATTTTGTTTTGCTTTTTTCATAATTATTAAAATTTAGGACCGGAGACGCATTTCCTAGTGCTTCTTATTTATTATCCCAAATTTTCAACTCGATGTGGCTATTCGTGTGAACATAAGTTTACAAATAAAAAAAGTGTCGGTAAGGTAGGAATCCGATCACGTGACCCACTCGTCACATGGCCTTAATTTCAGATTTTTCTTTTTTTTTTTTTTTTTTTTAATTTTCTTTAGACTTATTTTTTCATATAGTATTGTTATCCTTTACATTTTGGGAATCGTTCGTTTGAGTACCTACACTTTTTATTTCTTCAGAGTAAATATTTTTTATCGCTTTCGATAACGATTTTGGGTATGCCTCCATTTGATAACGAATATGTGCCTTTTTCGGGAGCCACCATATCTGTTTTTTAAAACCTAATTTCATTCCGATATTTACTAACATATCATGACCTATAATTCCTACAGATGTAAAATCTGGGACCAATCTAAACAATATTTCTTTCGTTACGTGCCCGATTTTGAATGGTATAACTACGTGCCCAATTATGTATAATTTTTTGCCGTTTGCTACTAATAATATTCGCGATGAGGGCTGATAAATTTTATAATTGTGGGATTTAACTTTTTCTAATAAGGTGTTTCCTACATACGAGTGCGTAGCACCGGTATCAATTAATACCCCAGATAGTTGTTGTTCGAAATCAGTACCCGCTAGTGCCCGCCTGAAGCATTTCCCTGGTTATAAGCTGAAAGCCAACGCTCACTTTTTAAATGTCCCGGAATGCCACATAAACAGCATGTCGAAGATTGTTTCCTATAATCGTTATGTTGAGTTTTATTCGTTTGCGAATTTTGTTTTTCCGAGTCCGAACCCGCACCACTCTGCTTGCTTGAATGGGCATTTCCGGATTTCTGGTTTTCCGCGTTCGAAGAATTTTCAATTCCCTTTGAGTATGGTTTTCGTTGATTTCGCCCATTTGTTTTATTTCCGGAATTATCATTAGTTTGTAATTCTAATTGAGGCATTTGATCTATTGACATGGCGCTTAAATTATTACCCTGTCCTATTGCCATCTGCCTAAACATTTGCAACTATGGATTAAACGCTTTAAAATTCTGTCTTGGTCTATAATTTAGATTTCTTTGTTGAAAATTAGATCTCGGATTTTATTGATTTTATGATTGCATGGGAAGGAAAGAAAATTGAAACGGATAAAAGGGATTTCTAATTCTAAGTTGAGCTATTCTATTATAATTATTACTATTATTCTGATTTTGTTGCCACTGACTTTGATTTTATCTACCCTGACTTTTTTCGTTATCGTTATTCGCACAATTATTATCATTTCCGCTATTATTCTGATTTTTATTTTGTTTTTGATTATTTTGACTATTTGTTTTCGTTTCCTTGATTTGCAACACCTAGCCTCTGATTTTTTACTTTGCTAATTTAGTCTCCCATTCCTTCCCTAAATCTTCCAATTCTTCAAAATTTTCGAAATCATCTCTTTTGATGTACATTTTATATTCTATTCTTAAATTCTCCTAGGCTCTACGCAATTCCCATTCTGAATCTTTACGCGGATATAGTTTTGTAAATAATTTTCGAAGATCCGTTAAATAAGAGTGTATTAAATCCTTGAGCAGTCTTCGATTAGAAAAGTCATTTAGATTAAAGACGAAATTATTAGACGTTTCGGTCCTGATTTTGGACCCTCTTCAATAAATTTATTTAAGTCAAATTCTATATAAATAGTTCAAACATCCCATATAAAGTGTTCCCAGTCAGACAGATACAAAGTCAAAAATTAAATGGTTTAAAAATGGTTTAAAAACCATTTTACCAAGTTGGCAAGACTTCGAGACACACAATATCGCTATGTCCTGATCCTTTTTCTGGTTGCAAACTTTCATTTTTTGCCTGATTTCTTCAGAGAATCTCTCATGGATGTAAGCGCTTCTGAAATCTTCTTTAAAGTCTGATATTGTGCGCTAATTTCTTCGTGAAACTTGACACCACTCAAGAGCTTCTTCGGTCAAGATCGCGTCCAAATTTTCCGAAATATCCTTATTACCGATTCGATAACCCCTTTGAAATCGATCTAAATGTTCAAGAAAGTGTGCCGGATTATCATCCCTATTGGTTTTTAATTTAAAAGGCCAGTTACTCATTATTTGGAATAGCGTCTGTAGCATTCCAAAAGGAAAATACGTTGCTGGCATTGTTGTTTGATCATTAAATTGGTCATCGAAACTTTGAAAATTTGTATCATTCGTTCCTCTTTCTATTTGATCCACACGATTATTACGCGATCTAAAAGAGCTTTTTGTTTTTTGATAAACCTCCAGATTTCTAAAGAAATCAGCAAATCAAGCTTTCTTCGATCGTCTTTTTATATTCAGAAATATGAGAGAAAACAGAGTTTTCTATTTTTTCGGTCTTACGATCCATTTAGAATAAAAAAATTTAAAAAAAAAGGATTCGAGTCAAAATTTCTTTTTATTAACGTTTCGGCCTCAACTGTGGGCCTTCTTCAGAAACAAAACATCTGTTATAAAAGTTAAATTAATTAATACTAATAAAGGTATATACAAAAAAATAAATTAGTTGTACAAAAAACAAAGTTTTTTACCTTAATGAATAATCGGAGTCAATCATAATATATGTCGAGGTGAATGACATTATTTTTTTAATTTTTTTTGTAAAGTCAGAGCATTCTGCAGTTTTTTAAAAACATTGTAAAGTTTTTTTAAAAAGTATTGGGATAAAGTTCAAGGAAACTTTCCCGAATGTTCAAAAAAAGGTTCACATTTTATAAATTAAATTGCTGTGAAACAGCTGACAATCCGATGTGACGTGTACAAACAAATGCATGAGTATAAGACCTGAGAAAGTTGTAGTGATAGAAGGATAAAATCAATTCCAAATGAAAAGCCTAAGAAAGTTTAGTGATAGGTGGACAAAATCAATTCCAAATGAAAAGCGCGCCAAATGTGATGGGGAATTCAATTTAATGCATGATGCTATTATAATATTGATTTTGTATTTATGTTTCAAACCATTTTTGCTTTTTCTTATCTTTAATTGAGCTATTGTAAATTTCATGTACTCTTTCTTTAATAGCACTTTCAATTAAAGGTAGTGGATAATTATTTTGTTGTAAAGTAATTTTTAATTGGTCTAAGTTTTCTTTTCTAAAATTGATGTCACTTAATTTGATACATCTATCTATTAAACCTTTAATTAAGCCAATTTTTTAACTAAATTGATGGTGAGAATGGTAATTCAAATATTTGTCTGACCATGACGGTTTTTTAAACCAATTAGTTATTAAATTTCCATTATTAGTTTTTTTAATAGACAGATCTAAAAAGTTTAGAGTATTATTATTTTCTATTTCCAAAGTAAATTGTAGAGATTCTTCTATACTATTGAATGTGTTAATAAGTTCTTGGATTTTATCTGTAGGAACAATAGTAAAAATATCATCCACATAACGCTTAAAGAGAAGTGGTTTAAAGTTTAATTTAGATAAGGCTCTTTTTTCAACATCTTCTAAAACAAGATTGGATGCAATAGGTGATTTATTAACACATTCAATAGTATAGAAGAATCTCTACAATTTACTTTGAAAATAGAAAATAATAATACTCTAAACTTTTTAGATATGTCTATTAAAAAAACTAATAATGGAAATTTAATTACTAATTGGTTTAAAAACCCGTCATGGTCAGGCCAATATTTGAATCACCATTCTCACCATCAGTTTAGTTAAAAAAATTGGCTTAATTAAAGGTTTAATAGATAGATGTATCAAATTAAGTGACATCAATTTTAGAAAAGAAAACTCAGAAAGATTAAAAAATGCGTTAAAAAAGTTTGCTACTAATGTGTATTATAGAAATGATCACACATTAAAAAAATGTTTCACTAACATAAAAGACTCCGAAAAAAATGAGAATATCTCTAATGTTGTTTATCTAATAAAATGTAAAGGATGCAATAAAGTTTATATAGGTGAAACTGGTCGTCGGTTAAAAAATAGAATATCCGAACATAAAAGGGATTTTAGAATTGGTAACTTAAATACAGGACTCTCACAACATTCTTGGAACTCTGATCATTATCTTGATTTCGATTTTAAAAATATTAAAATTCTCGCTGGAGAAAAAAACTCTTATAAAAGAAAAATTCGAGAATCAATTTTCATGAATAAATATATAAAAGTATCTATTAATTTAAAAACTGAAATTCTTAACATAAATCAATATTATAATAGCATCATCCATTAAATTGAATACCCATCACATTTGGCGCGCTTTTTATTTGGAATTGATTTTGTCCACCTATCACTAAACTTTCTTAGGCTTTTCATTTGGAATTGATTTTCTCCTGTTATCATTACAACTTTCTCAGGTCTTATGCTCATTCATTTGTTTGTACACGTCACATCAGATTCTCAGCTGTTTCACAGCAACTTAATTGATAAAATGTGCACCTTTTTTTTGAACATTTGGGAAAGTTTCCTTGAACTTTATCCCAATACTTTTTAAAAAAAACTTTACAATGTTTTTAAAAAACTGCCGAATGCTGACTTTACAAACAAATTTTTTAAAATAATGTCATTTACCTCGACATATATTATGATTGACTCCGATTATTCATTAAGGTAAACAAAAATTTGTTTTCTGTACAACTAATTTTTTTTTTTGTATATATCTTTATTAGTATTAATTAATTTAACTTTTATAACAGATGTTTTGTTTCTGAAGAAGGCCCACAGTTGAGGCCGAAACGTTAATAAAAAGAAATTTTGACTCGAATCCTTTTTTTTTAAATTTTTTTATTCTAAATGGATCGTAAGACCGAAAAAAAAATAGAAAACTTTGTTTTCTCTCATATTTTCGTTTTTTGTCTGGTGCTTGTGTTTCTGCGCCCCTATCATCTCTACTACTTGTGATTCGGTATCAGTTCGGTACGTTCGCGATCTTTTCGATTTATTTAAACTTGTTTTCCTTGGTTCTTCCTATCTAATTTCCTGTTCACCATCTGTTTCTAATTCGAAATGGACTGTTTGTTGTGTATTTCTAAGCTCGCTTTGTTTTATATTTTCAGTTTCTTCTGAATTTATAGTTGTCACTGAAGGATGTATGTTAATTGTTCGTGTAGTATTTCGTTTTTCGCATGAGCTATGCGCTAAATTTTCGCGCAATCGTGGCACATATCGATATTCAACACAGAATTTTTTCCTTTATTTTTGTAATTTCTGAGTTTCCTATTCCCGGTATAATGATTTTATGTAAATTTTAACTCGCAGAATAACAACACTTTTTTCAGCATCAGGAACACATACATTTTCAGATAATTATATAATCAGCACAAAATAAAAATATCAATCAATGAAAAATAGACATAGCATTGGAAATCAATTCAATAATTAACACAAGATTCATAAAACATGGTACAAATTTCATTTAAAAAATGGTACAAGTATATCACTGATTTGACATGCTCTCTTCTCACCTTTAAACATGGATTCCTAGGATAATTTGAGAATTCGGGAAATTTTCTTTTTGCGGGTTTTTTTATGAGCCGGGTGCCAGATATAGCGGGATACACTATTTGCATATATACATGACTATATGTCTGCGGCGAATCTCAATTAGTTGAAAACCAGTTCGCGAGGCAAGGACTTAGAACGAACTAACGCGGTGGTTAATTGGTCGGGTTTCCCCGATAACAGATCCTCGGGCTTTTCCGGAATTTCACGTGACCCCACCATCATTCAAGGCCCACCTTCCTAATTTCTAATTAACATGTCCTATATTATGTAACTTCTGTTACAATGTTTCAGCACAGCAAAGGACGACCAGGACCGTCGCCTGAAAGACAGTAGCATGTCGCCCAAGTGGAATCTCTATCCCCCTCCTTCTCATGCTGTCATAGATTTCTGCTCCTGACCATCCCTCTCCCCTGGAGCCATCTGGATACCAGATTTCCCTTTGGAGGAGCGGGTTACCATTTGATTTCCACATATCCCTGCTTGGATTACAGACGCGGGAGGTTTTGGTAAAGTTGAAACGTTTTGTTATTTTATCTTGTCACATTTCTAGAATCAGCAGTGTGCTGATGTCACTTGGGAGCCTAGTGTGCCTAGTCCCCCGATTCCATCTATTTGCTATTGGCAGGCAGCCCTTCGCGTGTGCCGCCCTTGCAGCTATCGCAACATGTAGGAGTTCTTCACAGAGCATGAATCCTGTCGCCGCTGCGGGCGTAGTCCTCGTTGCTCCCGTTAAATCCATCTAGTAGTTTGCCATCTAGGATTACTCCCAGATATCTAACCGAAACTGAAAATGTCATCTTCCCGCCACAGAATACAGGAGCGTCAACTTTCAGCACTTTATAATTTCTTATGAAAATGACCAGGCTGGTCTTTTCCAGATTTATCGGAGCCCTCTGCTATCACACCAGATCTCTACGATGCGCAGCGCCGACCTTTTAAGACCCATCAACGTTTTCAGATGAGCCCCCCTGACTAGGATTACAAAGCCTACGAAGGAGGCCGTCTACTACAATGCACCACAGGAGGGGCGACAGGACACCCCCCTGTGGGCAACCCCGTGGCGTTATTCCCCTTACTAGGCCGTCGCCCTATCTGGTTTCGAGTATCTTCAGGCGTAGCATGCTTCCTATCCAGCATACTAGCTAGTCTGGTACGCCACATCTCGTAGCCTCTTGACAGATGACTTCTGAAGGAGTATTGCTGAAAGCACCCTCTATATCCAAGAAAGTGCCCACAGCATACCCCTCTTGTTCCAAAACCCTTAAGGCCATGTGACGAGTGAGTCACATGACCGTATTCCTACCTTACCGATACTTTTTTTATTTGTCAACTTATTTCCACACGAATATACACATCGAGTTGAAAATTTGGGATAATGAATAAGAAGCACTAGAAAAGGCGGCTCTGGTCCTGAATTGTAATAACCATGAAAAAAGCAACAACAAATTTTTACAAGAAAATTTTTTTTCATGATTATTACTTTTTAAGACCAGAGCTGCCTCTCTTAGTGCTTCTTATTTATTATCCCAAATTTTGAACTCAATGTGGCTAATCGTGTGAAAATAAGTTGACAAATAAAACAAGGTGTCGGTAAGGTAGGAATCCGGTCACGTGACCCACTCGTCACATGGCCTTAAAACAAATTTTGATGCTAAATTATCTCGTGAATTATTAATTTCGTTGCGAAATTCTTTAAACATAAAAGTAGCGTATCACTATAATTAACATCTTTTGTTTCAAACTTTTTGCAAACAAAAATATTTTCGAAAATAATGTAACAAAACATTTTTTAAACGGATCAAAAGTTTTTTTTTGTCCATGAAAACTCTTCTACTGTACTTGTCTATCAACTTTAACTCTTTGCAATATTTTACTATTTTTTGTGTTACAATAAACCATCTATATCTGAAATATTCATAATTTATTTCGAACGTTACAACGACACAATCCTTAAGAGATAGCTAGTGATAATGTACCCACAACAAACAATTAGTCAAGTTTTACTATCCTGCCGTAATAAGCGAAACTAGTCTCTCTTATGCACACATTTTTAAATTAGCTTGGATTTTAACTCGGGACGAGACATCAGCATTTATGAACACTGATAAATTCCTGTAAAGAAGAAGAGAGGTAGTAGTGGGTACAAGGAATATAATCAAGGATGTAAGATAGGTCATAGCAGGGAGGCTCTACGAAAGCGGACCAACCCTTCCCCTAGTTGCTCGTGGGACAGCAATGACATCTGATGTTGACAGTGCGGTTATAAGACAGCGAACACGCAGAGCTCCCGAAAATAGGTCGAATATTGACTTATTGAAATTCTACCCTATTAGTATGATTTCTTGTAAAGTATAAAAACTCACAAACAATTCTTCAAAAATCTTATCAGATCTTCATCCCGAAGATGACCCAAAACCCATTGAGTCCATATGACATCGTACTTTTTTGACGCAGGGCAAAAGTCTTGTAACCCTAGAACAGAATTGCAAATATGTAGGCTCTAAATTCGTGAAGTTGAAAATAAATAAAATAAAAAATGATAGGAAATTCCCTCAGAAGTCATGTAATTGGAGCATGGTATCAAGGTCATTTGGACTATTACTGAAAAATAGTTAATTTTTCACAACTATCACTGGAAAAGAAGTACAGAAGTAAAATGCTGAAAATATGTACTTGACTAAATCTATTGAAAATCAAGCGCAGGAAGGTCACGCTGAAAAAAAACGGATTTTGACGTCAACAAAAAATTATTTCCGTAAGAAAAAAGTGGCACCGGTCCGGTGATTTAAGCAATGTAAACGTCAGCTTAGCTGACATCGAATTATTCCTCACAATTCTGTAGAACGTACACCGTCTTCTCGAAGAGCTGTTCGGGGTAATTGTTTTCCTGTCCGTTCTTCACCCGTGCTTTCAGGAGTGAGTAATCGAGGCCAAGTATTTCAGCAAACTTCTCAGCTACTTTGTACAGAAACGCACAAAACAAGTGAGCCACAAAGGCCCACTTGCTCGTGAATTCTGATAATTTCAAGAAGAAGGTCTTGTCAATTTATGATTAGATACGCTGTACCCAGAATTATTCTGTTGTGAAGACACTCCAGAATAACCACTTCTCGGTTCTTGTCAATGGTGCGAAATTTTTTATAATTGCCTTAAGTTGGAAGCGCAACGTTACTTTAAGATAATTTGATATTAACTATTTGACAAAAAATTTGTTTATAACCAAATTATTTGTTAAACGTTTTTTAAAAATAAATTTGATTATTTTCTGATTATTCTTCTTTATTTTATAAGTAATTTTTCACATATTATTACTGCGATGAAAAAAGATTGTACTTGAATAATCATTATTAATAACATGAACAAATTTGATTAACAAATGCAGAGCTTCGGTGCTTTTGTCCAACAATTTTTTTTTTATTCAGTACTTATACTTGACTAACACAAGATAGCTTAACTACTATTGTACGTATAAGGAGCAGGATACGCCAAATGTTTCCACCTAAAGTTAATTTTTTTGGATCGGGTTGAAACTTGGCTGAATTATAGTCCTAGTGGACCTACATTAATTCACCGAACCACACGTTCATTCATCAACTGGTTGTCAATATGCAGGGTCTCGAGTGCGCAACGGAGACTACTGCCCGAAAATCATAGTTCCAGAAAATTTGGCACTTCCCGTTTCGGACAATTGACTCTATCTCCCTTGTGGCGTTCGGCAGGGCGGGGTCGCGACCAACACCGTAAGAGCAACAAAGATGGTAATAAAGCAATTTTAGGCACTTAGCAGGTTCTTTCGACAGCCTGCTACACCTTTTTTCGAGCCACGTTGTTCGTACATCTCTCGGCATACAAGCTCAATTCGTCGCACAATCCTGTTGTTTAGGATAGCTGTAAAAATCTTATACAGTGTGTTCAATCATGTTATTGGCCTGTAATTCTCTAAGCTTTTTTCACCTCTTCGACAGTGATTGATGGACATACCTCCTCAGATTTTATGAGGTTGTCGCAAAACTCCTTGAAGCGAATGATATTGTCAGTATCTTCTTTCAACTCTAGTGTTTTCGGGATCTTGTACACCTCTTTCCAAAGATTCTCCCTCCTTGAGCTTGGGTAGATTTTTCACAGAAACAGGGAGATCGCTGAAGAGGCGCGATGGGTCAGCGAGAAACTGTTGATTCTCTCTGACACATCTCTCCCTCTTCTGTATTCTCCTCCTTCCGTCAAATAACAGCCGTTTTTTGTCAACATTATACTGCTTGGTTGTCAGCAGCTTTGACTTGTTCAGTATGTGATTCAAGATCCTTAGTTCTTGGGGGAACTTTCGAACCCTTTCCGTGAACGATCTACCAGACATTATGTAGTCAATCACACATTGAACACGGGAAGCATTCTGTCTTGCCCATCCAATCTTCTTGTTCAGTTAATGCAAGCGTCTTTTGGTCTTTTGATCCATCGTCGGCTTTAGCCTTCGATTTGAATCAGCCAAAGCTCTTGCAGCACCATAAACTGAGCAATTGATGGTCCGAAGGTCGGACTCTTGTAAAATATCTCTACGAAGAGAGGCATCTATTTCAATCAGATCCTGGTGCTTAGGAGGAAATTGCATGTTAATGTTCCTCCTTGTCCTGAAATCGCGATCATCTCTGAGAAGGTGTCTGCTTTCCGCGGTTGGTTTTAATGTCGCTTCCTCATCTTCGTATGCAGCTTGATCGAGCAGCGGTTGGCAAAGCTTTCCGCATACATATCCATTTTTCCGGAGGCAGTCGCCTTGATTTCACAGACTGATGCGAAACGTGCTGAAGCTCTGGGTGTGTCTGGCACCACAGAGTGTATATACGCGCCATAAGGCCTCCGCGCACAGGGATAATGCTGGCATCATAGCAGTCTAGCACATCATCCTTGAGTCGTCCTCCGTTCGTCGTCGTGTTTCCATCTAAATTATTTGCACTACCCCGAACTCTAGGATTATCGGCATTGTTTGGTGACCCATTGTCGGGTGCTCTGCGCGTTCGATCGCTTTGAACCGCATCCACAACATTTTGGTGTTTCAGCGTGTTATTTATTTAAAGACGGACTGGCGTGGGGTAGCGAAAAGATCACATTGAATCGTGTCACAGTCGACGAACAAGACCCCAGAACATGTATCACCATGATTATGAAAACACCTCCAAATACCTGTTGTCGAACTTAATCCAAAAACTAAGAGTCCTTAAGGAAAGTTTCACTGGAAGCCGGATCCCAGCAGGCACTCCTTTTGAAAACAAAAAAGGTTTTGGGTTTTTGTAGAAGATTAGCACAGATGTAATCTCCGGAAGCTACGACCACGATCGTTCACCGAAAGATCGATCCCGACGCAACCGGAGGTGATACGTCGTCCGACTCGTCACTCCCCACAACACCAGGAGTTGAACGAGTCGGGAAATCACTAAACAAACACTTAAAGCACTGAAGGTGACGTTAACTTTTAACTGACGGATTTAACTGTCCGATCCCGGCACAAGAAGCACTGGGCATTGAACCGACGCAACACCCGGTAACCGGACACACTCGCCTACACCTTGGTGCATACTGAAAAGCCAGAAAAAAGGGGGTACAAGTCTCAACAGGGGAGCTTCACACTACCACCCGACTCCCCACTCCCACCAAAGGGAAAGCGCCTGAAACTCAATGAACAGAGAGAGACCCTCAAGGAGAAAGAGCACTAGGCGAAAACCATTTGACTAACAATGAAACCTTGAAGGTCACTCAAACAAGAAAAACAACATCAAATAAATTATTAACACAGCGGTTTAATTGTTTTTCCCACGAGCAGCTCGGGAAAGTGTTCGTCCATCCTTGTAGAGCCCCGCGTGCAAGGATATATATATAATTATAAAAAAGTTAAACAACCACCGCAGGGTACCACTAAGAGCAACTGCCATCTGGAAAAAATGTCAATGGCCCCCAGTAGAACCGCGGTAAAATACACCTATGGCCACGTCTCACATCCGTGAGATGGGTGGTCACAGGGCACGACGAAATCACAACGACAGGCCGGCGAAACCCTCGTGTGTCTTGAGGACACGAAGCGACCTAAGGTTGACAGCTTTCTGCATCCATCTCGCAAGAGCCTTGGCATATTTTTGGCACGCGGGTATGGCTTTAAGGTTACGAACCAGCGATAATTTCACACCTCCGAGAGCACCTATCACAAGAACAATTATTCGTACCGAATATTTTGGGTACAGTCGACGCAGCTCTCTTTTAAGGTCTTGATATCTCTCCTCTTTTTCTTTCTCCTTTGCAGTGATGTTGTATTCGGATGGAGCCGAGAATTCGATCACGAATATAGTTCGTTTCTCGAAGTCTTGGAGAACAATGTCAGGCCTCGAGTGCGCAACGGAGACTGCTGCCCGAAAATCGTAGTTCCAGAAAATCTGGCACTTCTCGTTTCGGACAATTGACTCTATATCCCTTGGAGCGTTCGGCAGGGCAGGGTCGCGACCAACACCGTAAGAGCGACAAAGGTGGTAATAAAGTACTCTTAGGGCCGCATTATGTCTATAGATATACGTTGTTCCTGCGTGGGTCGGACACCCCGATAGTATATGTTCTAGGTACTCAGCGTGTGCATGACACGCTCTGCACCTATCACTGGGAACTTCTTGACATAAAATGCGGGCGCGGTATGCTAAGGTGGAGATTACACCGTCCTGGCATGCGAAAATAGAGCCCTCTGTACCTGAATTGAGCCCTGATGATTTGAGGAAAGCAAAAGTTTGCTCCTTCGACAAGGACTGTTTTTCTACATTTCTGTGAAAGTTTCCGTGCATTTGCTTGTCGAGTAGCTCTTGGTGAAATTTTCCAACCTCTGCTTTCTTTACTTCGGCTTTTAGACGTGAAGCATCTAGATGGAGTAATGCACTTTCCTCACTTCTGATGTTAAAATTCAGGCCAAGGGTCTCAGCAGCTTGCTCCGCGGCTTTGTAAAGGAACGCCCCTTCGCCAATCATCTCGTGGTTTCTGACCATCTTTAGGAGAGGATCTCTGCCATTCGCAACGATGTAAGCTGTACTCAAAACAATTCGGTTATGAAGACACTGGAGATTCAGAAGTCCGCGTCCGCCTTGCTGGCGTGAAATGTATAATCGCGGAACTGACGAATTGATATGCAAGCTTTTATGCATATGCATGATCTTACGCGTGGTGACATCAAGGGCCTTAAGCTCGTTCTTCGTCCATTGAACCACCCCAAACGAGTAGAGTAGAACCGGGACGGCAAGCATGTTAGTCGCAGATACCTTGTTCAACGCCGACAGATTGGAAGACCAAATCTGTCGAAGAAGATGCTTGTATCTGCTTCGGAGAGACTCCTTCACTGATGTTACGTCCTGAATGCGGCTTTGAGGCACGCCCAGGTATGTATAGGTCTCTCCAGTGTTAAGATGTCTAATAATACTTATATCCACAAGCTCAGGGTCCTTGGGAACGCCAGTAATCTTTCCTTTCTTCAAATGAATTTTGGCACACTTGTCCAAACCAAAGTCCATCCCAATCTCTCCTGTGTAGTTCTTGACGATATTTAAAGCAGTTTGAAGTTTGCTTTTACCAGCGGCATAGATCTTCAGGTCATCCATATAGAATACATGAGTGACCTTATGCTCACGCTGATTAGTGTCGCCACAGAGGTATCCAGGAGAATTTCGTAGTGCAAGAGATAGAGGCAAAAGTGTGATGCAAAAAAGCAAAGGGCTCATACTATCCCCTTGAAAGACGCCCCTCTGGAAGGTGACGTTGTTCGTCGTCAGACGGTAATTCCTAGATGAGATGGTAAATCTAGTTTTCCAAAGAGGCATCAATCTCTCTATGCATCTCACTATGTGTGGACGTACCTTCAAGCTTTCCAACAGACAGATGATAAATCTATGAGAGGTTGAATCAAAAGCTTTCCAGTAGTCAATCCAGGCCATTGACAGGACGCGCTGATGGACTGTAGCGTCTTTACAGACACACCTGTCAATCAGCAGGTTCTCTCGACAGCCTGCTACACCTTTTTTCGAGCCACGTTGTTCGTACATCTCTCGCCATACAGGCTCAATTCGTCGAACAATCCTGTTGTTTAGGATAGCTGTAAAAATCTTATACAGTGTGTTCAAACAAGTTATTGGCCTGTAATTCTCTGGTTTGGACAAGTCGCCTTTTTTCGGTAGGAGTATAGTGCGTCCTAACACTAGCCACTGCGGAATGGGCATCTCCGACTTTAAATATGAGGTGAATATGCGGGCCAAATGTTGGTGTGTAGAAGTAAACTTCTTCCACCAAAAGTTCTTGATACAATCTGGTCCAGCACCGGAAAAGTTCTTCGTGCCTCTAAGTGCTTTTTTCACCTCTTCGGCAGTGACTGATGGGCACTCCTCCTCAGATTTTATGAGGCTGTCGCAAAACTCCTTGAAGCGAATGATATTGTCAGTATCTTCCTTCAACTCTAGTGTTTTCGGGATCTTGTACACCTCTCTCCAAAAAGTCTCTACCTCCTTGGGCTTGGGTGGATTTTTTACAAAAACAGGGGGATCACTGAAGAGGCGCGATGGGTCAGCGAGAAACTGTTGATTCTCTCTGATCCATCTCTCCCTCTTCTGTATCCTCCTCCTTGCGTCAGATAACAGCCTTATTTTGTCAACAATATGCTGCTTGATTGTCAGCAGCTTTGACTTGTTTAGTGTGTGATTCAAGGTCCTTAGTTCTTGGGCGAACTTTCGAACCCTTTCCGTGAACGGTCTGCCAGATGTTATGTAGTCAATCACACATTGAACACGGGACGCATTCTGTCTTGCCCATCCAATTTTCTTGTTCAGTTGATGCAAGCGTCTTCTTGTCTTTTGATCCATCGTCGGTTTGAGCCTTCGATTTGAATCAGCCAAAGCTCTCGCAGCACCATAAACTGAGCAATTGATGGTCCAGAGGTCGGACTCTTGCGAGATATCTCCACAAAGGGAGGCATCCATTTCAGCCAGATCTTGGGGCTTAAGAGGAACCAATTGCATGTTGATGTTCCTCCTTGTACTGAAATTGCCATCATCTTCAAGAAGGTGCCTACTTTCTGCGGTTGGTCTTTATGTCGTTTCATCTTCGTCTGCAGCTTGCTCAAGCAGCGGTTGAGGAAGCGCTCCGCGTACATATCCATTTTTGCGGAGGTAGTCGGCTTGATTTCGCAAAGACTGATGCGAAACGTGTTGAAGCTCTGGGTGTTTCTGGCACCACAGAGTATGCATACGCGCCAGAAAGCCTCCACGAACAGGGATAATACTGGCATCGTAGCAGTCTAACACATCATTCTTAAGTTGATCCGTCCACTCAATGTGGGCGTTTCGCCGGTTCGTCGTTGTGTTTCCATCTAAATTATTTTCAGCACCCCGAACTCTAGGATGATCGGCATTGTTTGCCGATCCATTGTCGGGTGCTCTGCGCGTTCGATCGTTTTGAACCGCATCTACAACATTTTGATGGTTTTTTGGTTTCATTGTTGTTCCCACGAGCAGCTAGGGAAACGGTTCGTCCATCCTTGTAGAGCCCCGCGTGCAAGGATAAGGCTATTACTCTGAGACATCGCTCGATATCCCAGAGTCACCGTTAAAGACACCTCACCCAGGTGCCATGCAGCTTTCGGCACGGTTCGCACACCTTCGCTTAGGGGTTATTCCTTCGGGACCATCCCTGGACAATTGTCCGCGACTGCTTATTAATTATTGTATCCATATTCAGCAGAAACCCTTGGTACGGGGACCCTCTATCCGCAACCCAAGGACGCGTTCGGTGGCTTTGTCATAAGCCCTTCGGTTCTATTCCAAGGGAATCGAAACCGAAACCGAAATTGTATATAAACAGTTATATATATATATATATATATATATATATATATATATATATATATGACAAAGCTACCGAACGCCTCCTCGAGTTGCGGATAGAGGGTCCCTGTACCAAGGGTTTCTGCTGAATATGGTTCCAATAATTAATAAACAGTCGCGGAAAATTGTCCAGGGATGTTCCTGAAGGAATAACCCCTAAGCGAAGGCTTTACAACCGTGCCGAAAGCTGAATGACACCTGGGTGAGGTGTCTCAAACGTTGACCTGAGATACCGGGCGACCTCTCAGAGTACCAGCCTTAGCCTTGCACGCGGAGCTCTACAAGGATGGACGAACCCTTTCCCTAGCTGCTCGTGGAACAACAATGACTACACCAAACATAGTTGTAGTAAGTGCGGTTCAAAACAATCGAACGCGCAGGGCTCCCGACAATGGGTCGGACAACAATGCCGACTACCCTAGAGTTGGGGACGCCAATCAAGACGGAGTCAATGCGATGGACCGGCGGAATCTCAATACTTTTTGGTGGACGGATCGACTCAATGACGACCTGCTAGAGTGCTACGATAGCAGTATGGCCCCCGAGCGAGAAGGTTACATGGCACGACTGCAGGTTCTGTGGTGCGAGAAACACCCAGAGTTTTCGCACTTTTCGCGTCAACGTCTGCGAAACCATGCCGAACAACTACGAAAAACGGGCTATGTAAGCGGAGCGCCTGCTCTACCGCAGTCAGAACAAGCCAGAAACAGAGAAACAGTGTACTGAGACCAACCGCGAACAGGCATCCAATAGATGAAGAACGATGCTTCAGGACTCGGAGAAACATCAACATTCAGGTTTCTCCCAAGCCCAAAGATCTGACTGAACCGGATGATGAGCTTCGTGGGGATTTTTCCGAAGAATCCGACCTCTGGACTATCAATTCTGGTGTGTACAATGCAGCGAAAACTTTGGCAGATAGAAATCGTAAAACAAAACCAACGGTTGATCATAAGACCAAAAGACGAATACATCAACTCAGCACAAAGATAGGCTGGGCAACACAGTACGCGTCCCGCATTCAGTGTGTGATTGACTACATAACAACTGGAAGGACTTTCTCTGCCAAGGTTCGAAAGTTCGAGCGCGAACTGCGGATCCGTCATCACACAATCAACAAGTCAAAGCTACTGACCATCAGGCAGCATATTCTTGACAGAATACGAGTACTATCTAACGTTAGGAGAACTCTAGAGAGGAGGGAGAGGTGGGTCAGAGAAAATCAACAGTTTTTGTCTGACCCATCTCGACTCTTCCAAGACCCTCCAGTTACTGTCGACCATCCGCCCAAACCAGAGGAGGTCGAAACATTTTGGAGAGAAGTCTACGCCGTCCAACATCCAGTTAGATGTGTTTGCAAAGACGCAGCATCCTATCAGCGATTCCTATCGACGGCCTGGACTGATTACCGGAAAGCTTTCGATTCAACCTCCCATAGATTTATCATCTGTCTGTTGGAAAGCTCAAAGGTTGATCCACAGATCGTAAGGTGCATAGAGAGATTAATGCCGCTTTGGAAAACCAGATTTATTATCTCATCTGGAAAACATCGTGTGATCACTAACAGTGTCACCTTACAGAAAGGTGTGTTTCAGGGCGACACCATGAGCCCTCTTTTTTTTTTGCCTGACATTATTGCCACAGTCTCTCGTACTTCGCCATTCCGAAGGGTACCTCTGTGACAAACCTGGAGATCGAAAGCATAAGGTCACTCATGTATCTTACATGGACGATCTCAAGATCTATGCTAGAAATCGAGAGAAACTACATCTAGCTCTAAAAATTGTAAACGGGTACACTCAAGACACCTATACGGCACCTTAGCGCTGGAGAGAACTATACATACCTGGGCGTGCCACAGAGCCGCATTCAGGACGTGACATCTATAAAGGATACTCTCCGAAGCAGTTACAAACGTCTTATCCGGCAGATTTGGTCTTCCGAACTGTCGGCTAAGAACAAAGTATCTGTAACGAACTAGCTTGCCGTCCCGGTAGTACTCTATTCATTTGGAGTGGTTCCATGGACGAAGGACGAGCTCAGATCCTTTGATATCAGGACGCGAAAGGTTTTGCACATAAACAAAAGCATGCACCTTAAGTCTTCTGTTCCTCGACTTTACATCTCACGCCGCCTAGGTGATCGCGGAATACTGAATCTTGAATGTCTTCAGAACAGGATTATTCTGGGTGCAGCACATATAGTTGCAAATGGACAAGATCCTGCATCTCTTTCTTCAGTTTCGACATTCGATTAGTGTATAAAACAGTCTCCGGATGGAAAGGTCATTAGTATAAAAAAGACTTTATTTAATTGAAAAGTGGCAACGTTTCGGACTTGATATAGCCCCTTTTCAATCCTATTGAAACCTGTTGAAGCATCATTTATTATAGTCTAAATTTTACATAAAATTATAAATAAAAAATAAAAAACAAGAACATAAGTCTTTGCCGATAAAAAGTGATGAAAATGTATAAAAAAAATCTCCGGATTCTCTCCGAAAAGTGATGAAAGTGTGAAAAAAAAAACAATTTTTTTGCTTTGTTAATAAGTTTGATAGGAAATTATAAATATTAAAAGTAGCATGAAGAGTCACTGATGATAAATAATAAATAAAAACAATAAGTATTAACAACGACAAGTGTAGACAATAAAATTTGATAATAAATAGGAACATTGATATAAAAATATAAGTTATTACCTTAGAACATAAGTTTGGAAGACGAATGAGATAAGAACTCGATTTTCCATTTTTATATAATTCGGTTGAAACACGGATAAATGTGAGAATGTCCAAAAAACAGCAGTAATGTTTATCATTATGTATTAGAAGATACAAAATGAATGATTGAATCCCAAATTTTGGATTTTTATGTTGGTTATGTCAACAATGAAATACCTGTAAAATGGAGAAAATAGAGAGAACTTTTGAACAGAAAAAAAAAATTTATATATTGCAAAAATGCCTATATATTCCAAAAATCATGAGTTTCTTTTTTGACCAAGGATGTTGTGATAGGAAATGTAGATATCTGCCGGACCAAGTGGATTTGTGGTACCAATCGATAATAAGACATTCATTATTGGTTCTAGTGACCGATACGTCTAAAAAATTAATTGCAGTTTTGTTCCTGTTCAGAAGTGAATTTAAGATTTGATTCGAATGAGTTGAAAATTCCTAAAATTTCGTGTAATTTCGATTCTGGCATGACCATAAACATGTCATCAACATATCTTTTATACAATGGTATTTCAAAATTTAAGGTTGAGAGACAGTCAATTTCAAGAGTATTCATGACAATATCCGCTATCACAGGTGAAAGCGGAAATCCCATGGCCACTCCTATTTGTTTATAATTTTTGTTGTTGAGTTTAAAATATGTAGATCTTAAACAAAATTCAATTGCATTCCGGAATGCATCTCTTGGAATTAAAGTGTATGGAGCTATTTCGTCCCTTTTGTTTTTGATAATTTGTAGAGCTAGGTTTATTGGAATTGAAGGGAATAAGTTAACCACATCTAAAGAAACAAGATGATTTTTTGGCATTTTGAAGCTTTTAATCTCATTGACAAACTGCCAGCTATCTTTAACTAAAAAACTCGATTTTTCCGTTAAAACTTTTAGAAAATTAGAGAGATATTTAGCTAATTTAGAAGTTGGACTGTTGATGGTAGAAATGATAATTCTGAGAGGGTAACCCGTTTTGTGAATTTTTGGAAGTCCATAAGCTCTAGGGATAACCGTTGAATTTGCTTTTAGTTCTTTTGCATCTGTAAAGGAAATAAATGAATTTTGATCCCATCTGTTAATTATAATGTTGTTCGATTTTTCACTTGTAGCTGTATATTCAAATTTAACTTCTTGGAATTAGGATTGGTCTGATAATAAAGTTGACATTTTTTTAATATATTCTGATTTTTTCATAGCAACTGTTGTGTTGCCTTTATCTGATTTGAGAAAAATTATGTCAGGATTGTTTTTGATAAATTGAATAGCTTGGCTGAAGTTGAGGTTATCATGAAACTTTTGTTTGTTCAGGATAGGAGAATTTACAAAATTAAGGATAGTTTGAGAACAATGTACTCTGATTTCATTTTGTTTGTCTAAAGGTAAATTCCAGATACCAAATTCAATAGAAGCTATAAAGTCATGAGAAGGGAAATGTTTTTTATTGAAAGAATTAAAGGCAAAGCCTGGTCTAAGAGAAACAATTTGGATTACTTCTTTAGGTATTCTATAGTCAGTTAAATTTTTAAACCAGGATTCTGGGGTGTCAAAATTTATTTTTTGTCCGATTATTTTCTTTCGTTTGAGGTAGTTAAATTTGTTGGTCAAAACAGTTTTATGTTTTAGAAAAAGTTTGTTGTAGTTCATGTTTTCAAAAATATAAAAGTCATTGAAAATGTTAAATTTTTAATTATTGCGTCATGTAGGAATCTCATTTTTTGGATTATGTCAGAAATTTCACTATACACGTCCCTGATTTCCATGTTAAGGATTTTAATTTTAATTGTTTTTGAAAGTCTATGACTTCTGAATTTGTTGAAATGGTCATAAAATCTAAGATTCTCAAATCTATTATAATTCTCTAAATGTGGTGGAATAATACCACTTTTTCGGCATCTGATCAAAAAAATGTTTTGATTTCTTAAAATAGCTAATCTCGATGAGAAACGGGAAAATTTTTGTAAACATATTAGTAATTGTAGTCCAAAGTGGAATCTGATCCACTGGTAGAAACTCCCATATGTGTTGGGAGGAAATCCGTTTTGATTAGAGTGCATCTCTTTCTTCAGTTTCGACCTTCGATTAGTGTATAAAACAGTCTCCGGATGGAAAGGTCATCAGCATAAAGAAGACTTTATTTCATTGAAAAGTGGCAACGTTTCTGACTTGATATAGTCCCTTTTCGAGCCTATTGAAACCTGTTGAAAAAATGGTAAAATGGTCAGGAAATACGAACAAGTGGGCAAAGGGGCGTTTCTGTGCAAAGCAACGGAGGAGGCTGCTGAAACACTCAGCCTTGACTTCAATATCAGGGGTGAGCAAAATGCATAAAATCTTATCCATCTTGAATACTCACTCCTGAAGGCCCGGATTAAGAAAGCACAGGAAAGAAACTTCCGCGAACAGCTCCTCGACAAGAGGATGCGCGGCATCTTCCACAGACATGTGGAAGAATAGTCGATGTCATATGAGCTGACGTTTGCTTTCCTCAGATCAGCCGGATTGAAGTCGTCACGGAGAGCTTCATTTTGGCATGTCAGGATGGTGTCATTTCCACTCTAGCATATCGTCGCTACATTTTGAACCAAGACATTCCCGATAATAGCTGCAGAGCGTGTCATGAACACCCCGAGCATCTAGGACACATACTATCTAGTTGTCCAACTCACGCGCGAACAACCCACAGCCAAAGGCACAATGCGTCACTAAGGGTGCTTTATTATCAGCTCTGTCACTCTAACGGCATTAGCCCAAATACCTCTCCGCTAAGCGCTCCTAGAGAAATGGAGTCAATTGTCGAAAATGAGAAGTGCCGCATATACTAGAACTTAATATTCTCGACAATTGTTTCTGTTGCACACTCGAGACCTGACATAGTTCTTCTTGACTTTGAGGAACGAACCATGTTCGTTATCGAATTTTCGGCACCAGCTAAAAAAGCGTCACAGCGAAGGAGAAAGAAAAGAAAGAGAGGTATAAAGACCTTATAAGGGAGTTGCGACGGTTATACCCGGAATATTCTATTAAGCTAATCGTCCTGATCATCGGCGCTCTTGGAGGTGCCAAGATTTAACTTGTTAATGGCCTGAAAAGCATCCCTGCGTGTCAACAAAATGCTGAGGCACTTGCGGGGAAAATGCAGACCGCGGTAGTCCTTGGGTCGCTCCGTGTCCTCGAGGTGCACGAGACTTTCGCCGCATCATCGTATTGAATTCGTGCAGACTGTAGCCACCCATCTCGCGGTCGTGAGACGTGGTTACAGCTGAAATTTTACCGCGATTTCGCTGGGAGCGGGTGCAATTTTGATAAGCACCCGCTCCCGGCGAAATCCTGCGGTTGTCCTTATTCTTTATTCATAATGTATCCCCTAAGGGTTTACATGCCTTCCATTTCTTACAACACTTCCTTCTACATGTTTTATAAAATCTTATCCTTACTATTTACAATTATTTGCACCTATTTACATAAAATCTTATATCGAACGCCTTAAATCTATTTGAGAGAGAGAGAGAGAGAGAGCGGTAACGCAAACGCATCTTAATTTACTTACGCTATTACATAATCATTACTTACAAATCTTTACGCTTCTAATTTAAGCGAATTCCGTTTCCTTTTTCTTTCACTTCTCTTGTACCTCCATTTTGCCATTTTTTGCATCCATTCCTTCATTTCTATTCAATTACTCCCCTAGTATCCTCTAACTCCTTCATCCATTCTTCCCCCAAACCATCATCCCCTAGAATCTTTCCCACATTCTCTTGCCAGGTTCCTTTACCTTCCATTCCTCTCCTACATTCTTCTAATACGTGCTCCCGTGTTTCCTCTTCCCATTCACATATTCTGCACTTCCTGTTATATTTCTTTTCCCAATAAATACTTGCCCTTACCTCGTTTCCCAATCTAAATCTTGCTATTCTTGTCCATCTTTTCTCTCCCCATCCCTTTTCTAAATACTTTGGTACTCCTTCCTTTTTTATCATCCTATACCATATATTATATTTTGATTCCTCAATCATCCCCCATCTTTCTATTAATTGTCTTTCTCTGTCCCTTTTTTCCACTTCTTCATAGTTGAATCCGGCCCCGTCTTCTATATCTCTAGCCTTAAAGAACTCCCTCCTTTCTTCCTCCCATTTCGTTAATTCAATCGCCCTCCCTCTCCTTTCTTCTGCCTCCATCAAACACCTTCTCGCTAACTCCCCTCCCTTTCCCTCCCACAGCTTCGTCTCAAAATTCCATTCCCTCTTTCCTGCTCTAGTACTTAATTTATCCTTTTGCGCTTCTTCTTTCACCACATATCCCGGTGTACTCCAGTGTACCCCTAGCGTCCACCTTATATACCTTTCTTGTAAACTTTCCATCTCTTTCCTTTCTTTCCATCCCCATATCTCTGCTCCATAACCTAATACCGGCCATATCAGCGTATAAAATAACCACATTCTCGTTCTCTAATTTTTTTTAAATCTTCTTTTTCCTATTCCCCATATCTGTTTCATTACCTCTGCTGCTTTTTTGATCCTTTCTCTTATATGAGCTCTATGACCTCCATTTACTTGCAAGGTGTATCCCAAATACTTAAAATCTTTTGCTTCATTTAATTTTATTCCCTTCCATCTCTCCGTCCATTCTTCCTTTCTTCCTCCTCCTTTTCTAAACCTCATTATCTTTGTCTTTTCTACATTTAAATTCAACTTTTTTCCATCTAAGTATTTCTCTAATACTGTAATTAACCCCAGCATCCCTTCTTTATCCTCTGCCGTCAATACTATATCGTCTGCGTATGCCAGTGTATATATCTATTCGTTCCCTATCCCAACTCTTTTCCATCCTTTTTTCTTCATTTTTTCTTCCAAGTCTGATATTAATATATTAAATAAAAGCGGGATCAGAGGACATCCTTGCCTTACCCCTCTCACCAACCAGAAACTATCTCCCACTTGCTATCCTACCTTTACCTTGCTTTTTGTCTCTCTAAAAATTTCCGATACTCTCTTTATTAATCCCTCTCTTATCCCCTTTTTCACAATAACTGCTATCATTGCCCCTTTCTCCCTTTTAATCCTCTTATTTACTAAGTAGTTCAGAACATATATATTGACCATTACCCCCATCCCTTTTCTAAACCCTGTCTAATTCGGTGGCTCTATCTATTTCCCCACAACTTCTTTTTTAACCTCTCCGATGAAACAGTCACATATACTTTATACAGTGTTGGCATGAGTGTCACTCCTCTATAATCTTTAACCTCCTTTCCTGTGCCTTTCTTCACTACTGGTATCACTATTCCTTCTTTCCATAACTCTGACCACCCCTCTCCTCTCCATACTCTATTGCACATTATCCATGCCCATTTCTCTAATTCTGTCCCCCCATATTTCCATACTTCATTTGGAATCTCATCTATACCAGGTGCCTTTCCATCTCTCATCATCCCTAGTACCTTGACTATTTCCTCTCTTGTAATGTCCTCCTCCTCATCTTTTTCCCTAACATCTCTTCCTCCTTTCCTAACTTTCCTCACTACCCCTCCTAGTAATTCCATAAAATATTTTTCCATTCTATCATCTCAATATTCTGGTTTACTCTTTTCCTTCTTCTTCTCTCTTTATTTACCATCTTCCAAACCTCTTCTTCCGTCCTAGCCTTCTCCGCTTATTCTTCAAACCTGTTATTTTCCTCCTCTTTTTTTTTGATCACACAACTCAGTATACTCCTTTTTTCTCCTATATATCTTCTCCACTACTTGTCCCTTTCCTCCATTTTCTTAATAGCCTTCTCATTCCCTTCTTCTTCTTTTTACAATCCTCATCCCATCCACTTCTATCCCCTCCTTCACTAACTTCTTTTTTGCTTGTGCACTCTAATGCTCCTTTTATTTCTCCTACCATTATTTCCATTTCCTCGTTTAAATTTCCTTCCCCATTTTGATCTTCCTGACTTTTTCTTTAAACTGTTCTTTACCTTCCATTGACCAATCCCCTTTTCCTGCTCCTTTCACTTTTGCTTCCTTTTTAGCCTTTTTGTTATTACTCATTTCTCCCTCTAGCGTCACTATTATGGGAAAGTGATCCGAATCTATATAGTTGCCATCCTGTAGTCTCTTAACCTTCTCTCTTACTTCGTCGTCCACTGCCAAATAATCAATTACCGTTCCCCTCTTTCCTGCTGAACGTGTATATTCCCCTTTCTCATCCCCCTCTATTCTTCCGTTCAGGATAAACCATCCCATCTCCCCTAGGCTCTTCAACAACTTCTTTCCCTCCCCATTTAGTATCTTGTCTTTGGATTTTCTTCCTCGCTCTCCATCCCATTCCCTTCCTCCTCTATCTCCTGTTCTCGAATTAAAGTCACCTCCTATTATTAGCCTACTCTCATGCTTATTTGCTTCCACCAGTTCTCTCATCCCCTCTGATTTTTCCTGCATATCACCGTTCACAGAAACCAGCACTATCTTCCACCTCTCTCATCCGATATTTATCTCTTCTACTATTAATCCTTCTTTATGTTCTTTCAACTCTTTTTTATCATTCTCTGTTATACATTCGTGCTTTACTCCCATCACCATTCCTCCCATTGCTCTGCCCTTTTTATTCTTTCTCTTTGCATTTTGAACCTGCCATTTGTAACATCTTGGTAATCTTCCCCTTACTCTTTCCCATCCCTTTTCATCTAGCCGCGTCCCCATAATTATTACTACATCCGATTGTGTCAAATTTCTCATAAACTCCCTTTCCTTTTTTTCTAAGCCTGCTATATTCCAGTAGCATATCCTCCAATCTTCCCTACTTTCGTTTCTCGTTTCTTTTTGTTTCTCACTAATTCTTATTTCCTTACCTCCCGTTCCTTTCTCTCCTAGTTTCCCGACACCTTATTTTTTAATATCTCTTCCCTCTCCTCTTCCAAATTCCACCATACACCTTCTATCTGTATTCTCCCATACTTAACCCACGTTCTTCTTCCCTTTTTTCTTTCCTCTTCGGCTATTTTCCTTAACTTATACTGCATGTTCCTTTCTACCCATGTCAAATCATCCTTTATTCTCTCCGAGCTTCCATATAACAACCTCTTCTTTGTCATCACTTCCCTTTTATGTTCCCATTTCTTCAGTTTGACTAGTACCATTTTTTCTCCTCTCCGTGTTTCCTTTCCTACACTTCGCATTTCCTCTATCTCTACTTTAGCATCTATCCTTTTTAGCACATTTTCCACTCCTTCTTTCAATTCCTTTCCTTCTAATCTTAGACCCTTTATCACTATGTTTCTCTTTCTTTCTTCTTTTTCTTTCCTTTCTAATCTTCTTTCTATTTCCCTTATCCTTTCCCTCTCATTATTCCCACTCTCCCCCACACCAAACTCCCGTTTTGATTTTTCGATCTTCACTATCCTACCTTCCTACCAAGGTTACGATGTATGCCTTTAATATGTGATACAAGGCTGTGATGGTAAGTCTGGTTTTCCAGAAGGACATTAGCCTCTATACGGGTACATTTTCAAGCTTTCCAACAGACAGATGGTAAGAGGTTGAATCGTAGGCTTTCCGGTAGTCAATCTGGGACATCTACAGATGGCGTTTTTAGAATGATGCATTGAAACCATCTCCTCTTCCTGCCAACCCATAACTCCGGAACCCGCGTTCGTGCTACTTGTAGGACATGGAAATAGGGGTTCTACGCCGTGCCTCAGCATTCTGCTGACTATGCCGACATGGTTTTGTCACCTCTTCGTCCCGGTTTTGCTATACACGATCGTTCTTATAAGCGTGACAGTGTCGTGGGCCGGGCTTGTCGGCCTTCGGCATCATGTATGGGCATTACCACTGTCGATTTTGAAGCTTCCTAAACGAGAGCGTCTTTCTTAATATCAAGCATCTCATCGTCCCCTGCAGATGATCGGCCCGGGTCTCTCCCTCTTTTGCAGCGGAGAAATAGCACTGCAGCGTGATGTCGCACTCGGCAGCCCCGTGGCCCTCTAACACTTCCAGCAGGATCTGGTCCGGTCAGAATCCTCGCAGTTCGCTGCCATGTGGACATGGCCTTGACAGCGATATGTCCCCACCGCAATGTCAAGATCCAGGACGACGACCTCGGTGTCATGGAGCCTTCGGCACGGTTGTTAACGAGTTGGCGTGGGGATTTTTTCTACAAGAACATCATTGTATGCTACTGTTTATTTAATTGTGTAATCGTATTCAGCAGCCACTCTCGTTACAGGGATCCTCTATTTGCAACCAGTGAACACGCTCGGTAGCCTGGATAAAGGAGCCGAGAGACTCAGACGGAATAGCAGCTCTAAAAATTGCCAGATCGGACTTTCTTGTGACAAAGTTCTACATTAGTTATTTGATTTTACTTTGATTAAATATCGCTGTAAATCTAATATGCAGACCGAAAAGAGAAGGAAGAATGAAAGAAACATAAATTTGAGGGAACAATTATTATTTATTCAAATAGAATATCTATCAATGCAGTGCGCAACTTGAGAAGTTTTGCGAACACTCAAAATGTTATGGTATAAATAAGAACATTTATTTCGGCTTAGTAAATACTCGAGTAAATAAATTAATGCTGTTAGAATCTTATGACGCGATAATACTAAGAGTTCTGAGAACGCTGGAAAAACAAACATAAACCTACCTTATTTATACCGGTAAAATGGTATTGGTTATCTCTCCTTGTCAACTTTAAATCAGGCACTTGACAGAAAGTTTCATTGCATTTCGTTATTGATAGAAAAAAATAATTTTTTACTAAACTTTGAACTGTTATTTCTAGATTTGGACGAAATTTGACAATATCTGAAATTAAATTAATGATTAAATCAAAATTATTTTGTTTAGTTGTCAGTAACGAAATGGAACGAAAGTTTCGGTCGGGTTCCTGCTTTAAATTAAGAACTTTGGCTTGTCAGCCTAGACAGCGTAGACCGAAGAGGTAGGGATAGAGTTCGAGAAGATAGCATGTGCGGCGTACATCTTCTTTAAGGAAATTGGAACTGGAACTATGCTTGTGCAGCGAACTACATATATGTAACAGCTAGAACTTGAGCAGTTTTCCCAGCAAAAGTCCATAAAATTTGCAGAAACTGTGGCAACGTACCCGGATATAAAGAAATCAATCAAAAGTAGCGTATCGGAATAAAAGTCACTGGAAACTGAGATATCGTACGCAGTATTTGCAAAATAAAATAACAAGTTTTTTCCTTTTCAGAGCATGAGCAGCGTATAGAGGTACCCAGCATAAAAATAATTGACAAAAAACAACAATTTTCCAAAACCAGAGTAGCGTACCTGGATATAATTTGTTGGAGCCTGTAACAGCGTACCCAGATACTAAAATCGATAAGTAGCATCAGGTGTCGAAATTGCTAGCTTGTGAGCTAGATAGCTTGCTGTAGCTCATCTGTATTAAAGGTTCATTTCCCTCGCTGTTACGCCTAAATTGATTCACCTCTTCATGATTCCTTGAAGACCCAGTTTTCTATGCGTGAGTCTGGCGCAAGACCGCCTACACATATTTAAAGTAAAGAAAACTTAATTCAAGTGCTTTTATGACTCCGTCTGGAGATGCGGACTTTTTGAGTCCAGGTCAACGGATCAACATCAACTACGAGGGAAAGGATCTAATCTAAGGACATCCCTGCCATATACAATTTAATGTGAATCCAATTGTTCAAGAACGCTAGGCAATATTTTGATCTGCAAATAAGAAATCAACATCACGACTTAACGAATTGTAAATATAGTATCAAGCAATTATTCATACATTACGTCAAGGAAACATAATATATTAGTGTACCTACTGTATACAATCTGGAGAATTTTTCTTGTCCTTCATTACAAAAACTTAGATAACAATCAACATGAATGACTATATTAACATATCATACTCAATCATATAATAAAAAGTATTACAAAATTTAGCTGTAAATATTGGTGCTCCGTGCTTGACCAGTTAAGCATTTAAACATTTGGAATACTTTCTACTTTTAACCATTTAGACATTTAACTGACTACAGTTTGTTTCAAAATATGTCCTTTGTTTTGAATATTAACCTGAAAAATTTAAGTGTGTAAAGTTACTCTAAATTTTTAAAAAACTTGAAAACGATAGAAAGTTTGACCGAATGAACTTTTCTACAGGTTAAATGTCTAATCAGCTACACGCAGAAATTATTCGAATTGTTCACGCGGCTCCTTCACACGAGCAGTGACTAAGTCGCCCGTGAGTACTCGAGTGTCGAACACTATTTTACTTTATAGAATCTCCCAAAATGTTTATTTTTCCTGAAAATAAAAGAAAGCATAATTCGTCGCAACCATTTCTTTATTTATAAAAACTTTCAAACAGATTGTGAAATGTATCTTGTGCCTTATATTAATATCTGTAACAGTCTTTTGTTAGTACTATTTTATACTTTAAGAATATTATCAGGATTATCCACAACGTAAATAATCACAAGTTGACAGTTACAAACTATTTCTTTGTAATAAACTCTTAAATCTCTTCATGCAACGAATTACTTAAACGAAAATGAACGAAAACAAACTGTCACGAAAGTGATAAACCTAACCTCACCCAAAATGATGTTCGCATAGTAACCGTTTACCACGCTAGATGGCAACCGGTGGCCACAATGTTTTGGTAACCGTGGATACCATTTCGCTAACCGCTGAAAGCGTTTTGGTCATCGATGTTGGGGATTTTGCTCATTGATTTCGCGCACAGTGCGGAATCGGCCATTTTCGATATCTGTAAACGGTGGGGAAACTAGGGTTTTGCATGTATGTGTAAAGAAAATATCTATGCTGCAACCACCTCAAAAGTTGACGTTTTCATGCTTCTAAATTGTGCCCAAAGGACCTTATTTGAGCAGACTGTGTGCGAACAATTTTCACACATGCACAGTTTGAAGATGGCTTACTTTATGCACTGGTGAAAAAGCTGTGCATGCGCACTTTCGAGATGAGGTACTTTAGACACTGGCATGGTAACTCGTATGATTGCATCATTCGCCTGCGGCTTATGCTACAAAATTCACACTTACACAATCACCTACTTTGCGCACTTGTATCACAAATAACTATTAAACTACACCTGATGACAACAAATGGAGGTCAGGTTCGTGTTCAGCGTTAAAAAATACTTCGAAAGTGGTATTTCGCATCGCATTCAGCAAGGTCATAGGTCATTTTTGTTGATCAGTGATATTAGTATATTATTAGTAAATTTCAGAAGATCCAAGTAAAACTTCTTTAATTTAGGTAGGTGATTTTTTTTAAAGGAAAAAATCTTAAGTTGTGGTAAATTTTTGAGTTAGAGAATTTTATCTGTATTAAGAAAAGCCCTTTTTAGGACTGTTAGGGGGGTGTACGCAACTTTCTAAAAATCTGATCTTGATATTTATAATAGCTTTTTTATTTTTATATAAACATAAACATGTGAGTTTTCTCATTTCAAACCATGCAATATTTATCTCAAAACTTACAATTCAACAATAATTAATAGGGAGCGGACTATATAGGGTATGAAATTGGCTACGAATCTCCTGGGAAAGATTAACCATTGACTAACTAACTAAATACCCCTCTCAGCGGTATCCCTGAGTTTATACCTGCATTACTTTTAGTTTCGGCTATATTTATATTTCATGATCTAACGCAGCTTTATGTTTTCAGGCCTTTAGAGATAAGGGATTAGATTTTAATATTGCTATCTTCAAAATTACAAAAGTTTTCTTTTGTAAGTTTCAATGTACATTATAAACTGATCTATATAATGCTGACCCCACCAACAGGGCCAGATATTCCCAGGAAACAGAGTTTGGGACTAAACAGTTGACACCTGCTAAGGATTACAATTTTACCACCCCAAAAAAGGTTAATGTTACAAAAAATGTTTTGCAAGTAAAAACTTTAAGAACCTGTAGGTCTTAACGACTACAGGCATCTAAAATTTTCATAAAAACATTAAAATTTCAATTTTATACAAGTATCTAGGGAACTGTTGGAGATAGGAATAAATGCACGATACTTTTAGATTTTCTAACCAAAAAAACATAATTATTGCAGATAAACAATGAAAAGATATGTACACAAATTTATTAATGTTAAAAAAATAAGTACCATAAAGATGAATAATGCAAGTAACTTATCAAATGTAAATAGGATTACTGACGACCGTTGTGGGTCTAATGATGGCCTTGGAAAAATGAGGATATTAGCTGCGAGAGGAGCGTAAGCCAGCAGAAAATTTGAATTCACCAAATTAAGTTCCACTGACAAGAGTAGCAAATTTTGAATTTAAAAAATAGTAAAAAGCACTCTTTTATTTGAATTTCTATTTGAATTTTCCCACTCCAAACAGTATGAAATTGGTTTTGTGAATAGGGTCATTGAAAAAAAATCCATTTGTTTTTCACGTTTAACGTAAAATATAAAAATAGGTAACCATTTTGACTATAAAGAAAATAATTTTCGTGAAGTCTCTTTTTTTATTTCATTCTAAAATCTGTACATTTTTTAATATGAAAACACAGTCTTTGCTTGATTAGAGACCTCACAGTCGAAGAAATTAGTACAACAAAAATTAATTTAAAAAATCTGATTATCCTCTATTTCCTTGTATTAATTAAAAATATAATTTTGCGAAGGCATAATTTTTCGCAAGAATGATAACATTTCATTTTTTGAAGTTAAAAAACTCGCAGCCCCTATTTACACAAAAATTAGAAAAACTATTGTGAATGTTAAAATCAATAACTTACTTGTATTAGGAATATCATTTACAAAAATACTTGTACAAAATAATCATGAAATACTTACGCTAAAGTGGTCTTTGAAACAGAACATGACTTTGCAGCCTGATTAAGTCTGATGAAGCTTGGACATATTTTGCCGTAACCTAACCTTCACACATTGAAAATATATTCGCTTTGAATAGTAATTTGAATATTAATTATACATAGTGTCCCAGGAGTATTGTCGTTCCTTGTAATGGCGGATGGAAAAAAAATTCAAATTGAAAAGTTCCAAAACATTGTTAGATCCGGTACGTATTTATTTATGGCACTACAGGGCATTGAAATTGTATGTAGGTGAACAGTTAGTGGCAAGTGTGCGTGCGAACCCAAAACGCAATATCTCCTTCCGCGGTAACTTCACCTTATCTCGAGCATTCAAAAAGATAAAAAAATGCGATTACCAATATGGTTGTCTGTTTAAATCGGATGGGCTCAAGTTTTATCGAACCATAAAATCACTTTGCAAAAAAATCAGTTCTTTTATTCAAAGATGGCCGAGATAAAATATTGGCTCACCGAAATGTAGGCTGGGTTCTCCGAAATTTGGCGAGCGTAGTACAAATAATTTTAGTGACCCTAGATAATTCAATCAAATGTTTTGAATTCTCTGATATCTTCTGAAAGCATGGAATTCTTCTCAACTACTTCCAAATTCATAAACTTTGATCGACGGTGAACTACTACTGAATTAAGGTGCACTTGCTCTTTTTAATTTTGAAGAACTCTGTAGAAATCTTAGAATTCCATTGAAATCTGCTGAATTCTTCTAAAATGTTTAGAATTCACGTTGAATCATTGTGAATTCCTTAAGAGTCTTGCAAAATCGGAAGAATTCTCTCGATTTCTTAGAATTCATTTGTAATCTTTAGCATTCTTTTAAAGATATTTGAATTCTCTTGAACAATTCAGAATAAAACTTGATTTATTTTTAAATTCCTGAATGTCTCTCAGAGCATGAAATTCTTTACAACTACATACTTCCAAATTCAGCAACTTTGGTCGACGGGATGCACTCTTTTTTTAATTCTTCAAAATTCTGTAGAAGTCTTTGAATTCAATTAAAATCTTTGGGATTCTTCTAAAATCTTTAGAATTCACGTTGAATTATTGTAAATTCCTTTGAGTCTTTTAAATTCTGCAGTATTCTCTCGATTCAACAGAATTCTGCAGATTTAAAGAAACGCGTGCATCTCAGTTGCGAAGTAGTTCACCGTCCACCAAAGTTGATAAATTTGGAAATAGTTGAGAAGAATCCCAAGTTTCAGAAAAGTTCAGAAAATTAAAAACAAATCAAAGTATATCGTAAATCTTTCAAGAGAATTCAAAAATCTTAATTCAACAGTAGTTCAACGTCGGCTGAAATTTGTGAATTTGGAAATAGTTGAAAAGAATTCCATGCTTTCAGAAGAAATCAAAGAATTCAAAACATTTGATTGCATTCTACAGTAATCAGTGCCGGTCACTGATTACTTGCAATAATGTACGAATTATCTAGGCTCACTGAAATTATTTGTGCTACGCGCACCAAATTTCGGAGAACCTAGCCTGCATTTCCATTTTTCCATGCACCGAATTTCGGTGAGCCAATATTTTATCTCGAACATGTTTAAATAAAAGAACTGACTTTATTGCGAAAGTTACTTTACGGTTCGATAAAACTTGAACCCATCTGATTTAAATAGACAAACACATTCGTAGTCGCATTTTTTTTGGAATGCTCGAAAAAAGGTGGATTTACCGCAGTAGGAGATATTGCTTTTCGGGGTCGCACGGACACTTGCAACTAACTGTTCACTTGCATGCCATTTCAATACCCTGTGGTGACCAAAATACGCACCGGACACAAAAATGCTTAGGGACTTTCCGATTAGAATTTTTTTTCTATTCGCCAATACAAGGAACTACAATACTCTTGGGACATCCCATATATTTATTGTAGGTAACGATGTGGGACTTGATTGACCTCTGACGCCACACGTCCTCTCAGCCTATCAAAACTAAAAATGGGACAAAAAGTCCTGAACATTAAACAAAATTATCTCTATCTAAATGACCATGACTAGACTTGGAAGGTCAACTTTCAGCTTTTCCTGAAGTCTCAATAATGTCCAGAAAGGTTAGAAAAAAATCAATTGCATTACTTGTCTGCTTGTGAATGCAGCCCAACTTAGAAAATTGAAGAAATATGGAAAATGTTGGTCACAAGAAATATTAATGCAATAAAAAATTACCTCCGTTTTGAATGGAGATCTCGAGACGAATCAAAGAAAGAGCTCAGTACACTGCTAAAGCTCAGCCCGCAGAGAAGTGGATAAAATTGTATATTTGAAAAAAAAAATCAGTTGGAATAATTTTGACTTTAATGAGTAGCTTTCAAGAAGCTCATCAGAAGTGGGTATATTATGCATAGTAATATTTTATTCTACAATAATGATTAACTTAAAATTTCATTTTTCACAGATCCTCTTGTTCTTTAATATACAAGTAAAATAAAATCTTAAAAGTGAATTATAACACATTTGTAAATTTAAAAGTATTATTTTGAATATTATTGAGAATCTATGAATATTATTTCTTTTATTCTTCTTAACACGTGTCATCGCACATTCTTGACATATCACTATAATAGTCAAGAGTCTGATGAAGAACGACGCCTTTTAATTTCTTCATTTTAAAGAGAAATTAAAAGTTGAAAGTGTCCATGTCAATCCGCCCCCCCCCCGGGGGACTAGCAAATAAAATAAAATATGTATGCTAATTCTCTTAAACTTAAAAGTCCTAAACGAAATAATTTTCAATTTCATCCAACTCACGAATCACTGTCGAATTAATTTCGTGCACTTTGGTGGCAGCTTTACATTCCAGAAAAGATCAATAAACTCCTTGTTGTGCCATGAGATCTTTGTATTAATCACGAGTCGTACAAGCCAAATTATTTTTAGCTTCCGGGCAATTAGCAGCCTAGTTATGATTGACATGAGTCACAATTTTTTGCGGAACAGCATCATTATTTTGAATATATTTTATAAAAACTATCATGCTAAATAAACAATCTCAAGTCCCAGAATTCGTTCTCTGAGTCAAAACAGGGGGAATGTACTAATAAGAAAAGGGGTGATAAATCGCAAAAAGATCTTCAAAAATTGGAAAGTTTTTGCGATGACAGAAATAATATTTAAAATCATAAAAACTATTGTAAATTACACAGTCGTGTTGCAATCAATGGTTATACATGAACGTATAAGTCTTTATAGTCTGGAAACTAGCGGATGTATCCGGATATTCATAGGGCTTTAAACACAATGCTTGTTGAGGTGATGAATATAGGTCAAGTATATTGTACACCGCAGTAAACCGAACAGAAGTAGACCCTTTTTTCTTGAAGTCTTCGCCATCGGAGGCAGCTAGATAATGGACATTCATGACCCTTTCTTGTAGTGTTATTCCTTAACAAGACTTTAGCTTATTAAAGTAAAAATGATTCCAGCTGAATTTTTAGGAAAATTTACACTTTTATCCATTTTCTAGTGGGTCAAGCTTCATCAGTGTACTGAGTACTTTCTACTGAACCTTGATTCGTCTCGATATTTCCATTCAAAACGGAGATAATTTTGTAATGTAATAATAATTCTGCAAACCACAACTTTCTAAATTTTTGTAATTTTTAAAGTTGGACTGCATTCACAAATAGACAAGTAATGCACTTGAATTTTTCCCAACTTTTCCTGACATTTTTGAAACTTCAAGAGAAGCTGAAAGATGACCTTCTAAATTTAGGCATGGTTAAGAGTGATCTTTTTCAGAATTGTTGCTCTTACAACAAAATCAAAATTTTCATCGAGATGCGATAAACGTGGTTGAATTTCAAGTTCACAATATTGATACTTGCTCAAAATAATTTGTTTCTCCGACCCCCCTTGAAAACACGCCATTGCACGCACTTGTAGCAGGCGCAATGTGGCTGCTTCCAGCCCAGTGACGTTCGCACATGCGCACTCCACCGCCGGGCCGACATGAAACTTTATGCCCGCTACATATAACTTAACGCCTGCTACATATTACTATACGCCCGCTACACATGCAATGCACCACTCAAGTGATTATATGGAGGAAATTATCTTTATCTTAAAAACAAATTGTATCGTTGGACCCTACAGTCTCCCTTCTGCAAATTGCGCTATTTCTACCTTTCACTTATAATCTAAAATTGTCAAGTACACCAAACATCCTCTATCTGCTTCACATGCTTGTTTTCAAGGAGGGAAGGACAAAAAATATGGTGTGCATCAAGGGCGTGCGGCTATTTTGCCTCGTGTGACTGCCTCCCTCGCTTCGCTCAGGCGGCCAGTTCACACTTGCCAAAATAGCCTTCTTTACGCCCTTGATACATATTATACTATTTTTAAAGAAAAAACTATTTTCATTTATGGCTATTGTTCTAAGATCCTAGAAATGAGAAATGCAAATCGATCCAGTATATAATTCAATGATTGACAATACATCCATTGGATAGAATTATTGTAATAAGACTAAAAAATTGAGAATAAAAAATAACCTTTTTTAAACACGAATGTCATCACCCATATCAGGAAAAAGCAAATAGTGAAACAAAAATATTCAAAAACCAAACACCGCAATTTCAAATTGAAAGGACGGACAACATTTGGAACTCATTTACATTATTAATACAAATAATAGTATTTACCTATTGGATGAAATTGCCCAATTTTTTCGGAAGATGTCTCGAGGTATATTTTTGCAGCTTCCAGGAATTTTGAATTCTGCTCAACGAGGTCTACTTTTTTTAAATGCCTCATAAGTAAGTTTTTTGTTACTCTACCAATTCCAGCTCCACAATCAAGACCATACATGTTTTGAGGAGGCGTTTGAATCTGAAATTTAATTTCATAATACAGATTACATAACATTAAATGAATAACGATCGAAAATCAAAACTTTCTGCGATGAATGTAATGGTAAGGTGTGTTTCAAATCGCGAAAATACATAGATTGAGAAGATAAAAAAAAGTAATTATAGAAACGCAAAATTGCCATTATGTTGCCACTTCATGAAGTTTTCTGACAGCTGATTGGAAATCGTAAACACAAAACCAGGGTTAAGAAGAATCAAGCAACTGCAAAGAGATGGGAATTTTTAAGAGGAACTAAGAAGAGGCGAGGGAAAGAGGAGTGTACAATTGGGAGATTTTTTGATAGAGAGTAGGGTTACATGAAAAGTTGATATGATGATGAGTAAGGGAGAGAAAAGATGGAGAAAAATCGCGTCATCCATGAATTTGGATAAATCAATAGCTACTTGTGTAGTGATAGCATGTAGAAAAAAAATCTTACTTAATTATTAGTTTTCCTAAGAAATCATTTGCTATTAAAAAGTGACTTTTTCCACAGAATTTCTTCAACATTGACTGATTGGATAGCGATGAAACTGAGTGAGTTTACTCTACTGCACTTAGGATAGCATGGGCGAGAAGGGCATAATTATCTTCTTCACGTCAGTGTTTGAAATCCGCAATTCACTGCTTGAAATTAGGTCATTATATATATATAAAAAAAAGGTTAAACAACCGCTGTTTGGCTTTCTACAAGAGCCTCCTACGACGGCCTCCACAGCCTCCCCTGAGCGCCTCCGGAGCCTCTTACGAGGGCCTCTAAAGCTTCCCACGAGGGTCTCATGAATCTGCCACGGTGGTCTCCAGAGCCTCCCACAAGGGCCTCCAGAGTCTTTCACAAGGGGCTCCAAAGCCTCCTACAAGGGCCTCCGGAGCCTCCCACGAGGGACTTCAGAGCCTCCTACAAGGGCCACCAGAGTCTCCTATCAATTCCTGCATATTATATTCTCCCTTTCCATTATTCGCTTTTCCATTTATCAAAATCAAGACAACCCCGAACGTATTTTGATTATTATATGTTATTTTATTCTAATTCAATCCATTTAAGATATCTTATCACGTCTTTTTAGAATATTGGATTGAACTCGAATTTAAAAAATGGTAGTGTCTATACGTCCGAACAAAATTCACGACCCTTATTATTATTATGTTGACAAGTTGTAGGCTATGGAAGCTACGATCATGGTTCTTTGAAGCAACCAATCCCGACGCCACTGGAACGTGTACGTCATCCACTTCTGCTCATTCTGCCGTAGAAGGTAAGCAAGAGCGGGAAATTTACGCGAGATAACATCGTGCAACACTGTTCCTTGGAGTCCGGTCTCTAGCCGCAGATGACCTTAAGCGGCAGTCGCTACCAATCGTTGTAGAATGTTATGAGGAACAGTGTTGACGAACCAGATGCAGTGATCTCAGAAGAACAGCCTTTTGCATCCGGTTCGCGACGGAATGAGCCTGATGCTGGCAAGCCGGAATCTTATTGAGTTGGCTAAGAAATGAAGCTTTCATACCTCCAAGACAGCTGATGATCGTAATATAACACTTTTAGAGCCGCATTGTGTCTCTCGATGTACCCGTAGCGTGCATATTTTGAGCATCCACTGATAACATGTCCAAGTGTTTCTGGCTCTTGCTTGCACGCTCGGCAGTTGATATCGCCTACAGGTACATTCATTATGCGCTCACGGTAAAGTAAGGTATCTATAACACCGTCTTGACAGCAAAAAGAAATCCTTCAGTCCCTCTTCAAACTTAACAGAACAAGAAAAAACAGCAATTAAAGAACTAGGTCAGAATAAAGATATCATAATATTGCCCGCAGACAAAGGCAACACAACAGTCATAATGAATAAAGAAGACTATAACAACAAAATCATGGACCTTCTAACTGACGATACATATGAAAAACTTAAAAAATACCCCACAAAAACAATAGTCAGCAAAACAAAAACCCTTCTAAAAGACTCAAAACTTGACAGCGAAACAATACCTAAATCAATACCTACTAATTCCATCTCTCCAAAACGTTAAGGACTCCCAAAAATCCACAAAAACAACATTCCACTTAGACCGATCGTCAGCGCAGTAAATTCACCAACTTACAACCTAGCACGCTTTCTCGCCAAAAAACTAAATCCTTTAACAGCAAATTCTATCACAAACTGGAATTTAGGTGCCGTTACTTTGACGACACTTCTGTCATCTGGAGACATGGAGTAGATGAACTACACAAGTTCCTCGATTTCATCAATCTATTACACCCTAATATCCAGTTCACCATGGAAATTGAACAAAACGGAGAATTGCCTTTCTTAGACGTACTAGTTTACAAAAGATCTGATAACACATCAGGACATGAAGTTTACAGAAAACCTACCCACAGAAAAAGATATATACATGCCTCCTCCCACCACCACCCGTCTCAAAAGCAATCGGTCATCAACTCCTTTGTATACAAAGCTATCTCGATAACAGATAAAGATAACTTACAAAAGGAACTACAAAATGTTAAGCAAATTCTGATATAATACGATTACACAGACAAGGAAATTAATAAAGCAATAAGAAAATACACTCAAAAAACAAGTCAATACAACCTACTAAAGAAAGAGAGAGAAAAACGACCACCATCCTACCGTACATTCAAGGAATCACAGAACAAATAGGAAGAATTCTCAACGAACACAATATCCAAACCAGTTTAAGCCACCTGCGAAAATAGGACAACTTCTGAACAACCCCAAAGATAAAAAGGCACCTCTCCGTGATCCGGGAGTATATAAAATCCCTTGTTCTTGTGGCAAAGTCTATATTGGAGAAACCGGGAGGGTTCTCAGCCAACGTGTAAAGGAAAATGAGAGTAAAGTCAGGCTAAAACATTTCACGCAATCAGCACTACCTGAGCATCATATCGAAACAGGACATAGCATCTTATCTGACAAAACAGCCATCATCGCAAAAACGTACAATACTTTTCCAAGAAAACATAAAAAAGCAAACGAAATCTTAAAACACCCTAATAACATCAATAGGGACAATGGATATAATACTAATCCAATTTGGCTTTCCGTCCTTCCGGGTTTTAAAAAAAAAGACTTTATTGGCCAATCAGGTTCGACCAGACCCCACCATGGAGCGCTCTGGCCAATCACAGGCATCGTAGAGAATACATATATAAGAACTACATAACCTGATACTTCAGTTTCAGGTCAGTCCTGAAGAAGTGAACTGCAATGTTCACGAAAATTCGGCAACATGCATAGTTTCGCTCACGATTGATACCCGAAAAAGCTATAAAATTAAAAAAAATGTAATTCATCATAATGAATCATCGTGAAAGCATTAAATCTATTATTAAAAATTATTCAGTTCCAAGAATATTAAGTTTTAGTTTTGAGATTAGAATTTCACGGGTTCTGAAAAGTGTCTTAAAATCGTGGAAAAAATTTTTATTTAAAAAAAAATTGTGACACGTCCCTGAGATGTTGCGTTGATGAACACAGGGAAAAAAAGTTTTATCGAAAAAAGTTATTCAGATCCGTGAAAATAAATTTTCAATGAGATTCAAGAATAGAATTCACATTTGTTGTTGTTGAATCATGAAGACATTGAAATATATGCCTTCCGTGAATATCATAAAAAATAGTTTGATCACAAAACGTGTGATCTGAAAAAGTCGGAAAAATCTCTTTAAGAGCTTATTACCTAAATTGGTCAAAAAATGCCTTCTCACCTAACAACACAATGGGGAAGATACTTAATTCTTAATCAAATTCTCGGTCGCCAACTTTCCTTTCTTAATTCTTCAAACTGGACGTCAAAATGATTCCATAGGATGCAAGATTTGTAACCGTGAAAGTCATGCTTTAAAAAAATGTTCGAGTTTCACAGCAGCTGACGTCAAGCAACGTTGGAAGTTAGATGTAAACGCTCAAGTATGTATCTGTTGCCTGCGAAAATATTTAGGAAAATGTCAGAAATAAAAACCTTTAACTACATAAACCAAATGTAGTTGCTCCTTAAGAAGAAGTTGAAACATGTACACAGTTTGTGACTCATGGAAATATCCTGAACCTACTGTGGTATTTATGGATAAAGGATGTTTTACTACTTTATCCATAAATACAAACATCTCAGATAATTAAATCAGTAATTAGATCTGGAAGCAATGGAAGTTCTGTTATTTTGAGGAACGTGATCACTGTTCAAGATCTTGAATATCCGCATCAATACTACGACGTAGAGACATTGAAGAAAAAACTCCCTTATATAGTCCAAGCTGATTTGGAAGCTATTAGGAATGAAAAACCTATGATTCTTATGAGGCCAAATAATGTCAATACAATTATGTCTCGAGAGGTAGTTAAACCAGATATAAATTTTTCAATTCTCTCAAAAACTTCAATAGGGTGGATAATACATATGAAACGAAGGGACAACAAGGAACTGGTCCAACAAAATCCTGAAAATGTATTTACTTGCTGCGAAGTCAATCACGATGCTTTACATGAAGAAGTGAAGAAATATTGTTCTGGAGAAAATTTTGGCGTTGCAGAAAGTAGGAAGAAACTTCAATCGGAAGCATAAAATAGAGTTAAAAGATTTCTATGACAACAATCAGCAAAATAATAAAAGGCATGGTTTCAGGTTACCATGGAAATATGATAAACCCATGGAAGAAGGAACTAAAGCTATGGCTTTTCAGCGATTGAAGTGTATAGAGAGAAACCTTCTAAAGGATACAAAAATAAAGGAAAAGAGAAAAACTCGAAAGTCATTTTTAATGGGGGCCAATCTATATTATCGAGAAAACTCAATACGAAAATGAATTGCTCGATGGCGCTAGGTTCAAACACTATTCTTTTTTATTGATTTATCTAGCTCACTATTGACACTACGCGTGGTACAGTAATGATTTTGAGTCCTTTACTGATGACGTTCATACACATTCTTATTTTACTTAGCCTAACCGTTTATTTATATGGAGCACTATATGTGACGTGCGCCGAAGAAAGGGGGCTTACTCTGGAAAGTATGATTTTTCAGGGCGAGCGGTCGAAGTCGACCGGATAGACGCGACTGTGAGAAGAGAGGGAAGACTCAAGAAATCTTCCCTCTCCACTTACCACTTCATTCTCACGAGGAAAGAGATAGGTCGTAGACGCGGCTCACGGACGGGTATAGATGAGACGCCGAGATGTAGTGGTGAGTGGTGGGAGGTGTTTCACGGGATCTCGAGCTCTCGAGCGAAAGCCTGATTTCTCGGGTACCTAACAACTCAATTATTAGCAATAATAAAGTTCGAGATTTTCTTTCGATGGTTTCATTAAAAAGAGCAATTCAAAAACTATCGAAAGGTGTAAAAACCTCGATTTCGATTTTTTTAGAGTAAGCCCCCTTTCTTCGGCGCACGTCACATATGTATTCCTAACCTTAGGTGACTCACTATTAATGTCTTTACCCTAAATAAGATCATTCAAAAAGAATATTCCGTAACCACCGACAAAGTAAAACTTCGTGATTAAAAACAAGTTTGGTATTTGCCGCATTTTACCATATTAAATCCAAACAAACCAGGCAAGGTTGGTTCGACTCGTCTTTGATTCAGCAGCGAAAGTCAACTCCATATGGAGTCTTCATAATATTCCGAAAATATTTATTTACATACACTGCAGATATATGTGAAATGTTTAACCGTGTGGAAATAATCGGCAAAGATAGCTCAGGAACGTCTCGGGCGACATCCTAACGGTGAATCTAAATATGCTTTCTGTTTTTCGCATCTCGCATAGTTTACGAGATACTTACAAAACGTGATGTATTTTGAACTTCTCAAGGCAAATTTTATAATTTGTAATCGTATAGATTGGTAGATTCTGATTATATAACTTGCAAGTTATTTTTGTATTTCAAGCTCTTAAATGTGGCCTCTGTTATTACCCCCGCAGCTTAGCCATTAAAACTTGCTACAGGAACTGTATTCACCTGGGTCGTTGACTAGAATAGATAGAACCAAAACCACTAAAATACTGCCATAAAGGAGCCCTTTGGACGTAAGCACGTCTAAATCAGGAAATTAAAAACAAAATTATTTTGAAATTGGCGATTTGAAAACAGGACATTTGGAATCTACACATTTTTGCGATTCCAGGCATATGTGACGTGCTTAAATAACTTGAAAACTTTACAAGCAATAAATTCAAAAATTAATTGTTCCATGTATTGAAAATATTGGAATTTCAAACATTTTAAAGTAAATTACGTATGTCTGGAATCGCAAAACCTTGTAGATTCCAAATATCCTATTTTCAAATCGCTAATTGTAAAAAATATATATTTTTCAAATTTGAAATATTTGCCTTGTTACAAACAAAGGACCCCTCTGCAGGCATGTATTCGGCTAAAATAAGGTTTGTAGGCATCACAAAACCACACCTGCTTCTTTAAAAACTACTTTCTGAGTAGCTATAGATAGAAATGTCAGAAAAGTGGCTGAATCTGAGATTCTTTAGAGATTTTCTAGTCATTTTGTACCAGTAGGGTAGCTCAAAATTTCTTCTGGAGAGATTTTCTAGTCATTTTGTACCAGTAGGGTAGCTTAGTATTTCTTCTGGAGAGATTTTCATAGTTCAGCTCAACCAAAAATTCACAGGATAAAGGCCATGATATTCGGAGCAGCTTCTTCGCCCTTTCTTGCCTAATTCGCGCGATTCCAATTAGGCAAGTTTATTGGTAATTCACTAATTAATCGTGAATGAATGTACTCCTAAACATATTCGAGAAGAAAATAATATCATCAGTGTCCAAGAAAAGAATCAAAAACATCGAATTCTAGAAATCCTTTGGGAAGCCGACTTAGATTGCATTAAAGCGGATCCACACATTCGTTATTGGCCGAATATGTGAAACTGGCCTTATATTCTCAGCAAACTGGACCAAACATTCAGGGCCGAATGAAACATTTCCAGTAGGCATACATAATATTAATTAACTGAATTTTGTATGAATATAAATTTTTGTTATCTTGAAGGATCAAGTTTTTTTTTTAATAATGAAGGCGCATTAATAAAATGAGATTTTTCAGCGTGTTCAAAAAAATGCGAAATATGCGCTCGAGTGTTCGAACTGTCCGCTTTGTGGCTACGAAAATGAGCAACTCCGCTGAGCTTATAGCGCCTCTCTCCCGACCCCTTGGACAACCTTATCCGCGACCGAAATTCTAGGAAATCAAAGTGGGGCCAAATCCCAAAAGGTTGGCCAAAACTGTTTAACGTTTTTCAATCGAGTGGAAACACACTACTTGGAGGTTTTTGGGGTTTTTGGTTACGAATCTGAAGTCAAAATTTAAGACAACAAAATGGCGGATCCAATATGGCGGACAAGTTTGCTAAAAAAATTTAGATTCTCTTGAAACTTGATATAAGGGGCCTTTCGAGGTCGCTGGTAATGACATGCACAAAGCCAGAAGGGCAGTTTTAAGCAGCTGAATTTTCAATTTTCTATTAAAGGACATGCCAAACTACATCCCAGGATAGGTGCAATCACAGAACTATACAGAACTCTAAAGATTTCTCTACGTGTTTTTAATTTTTAATATCCCTTTATATAATATATAATATATTTATATAATATCCTTTAAGTTATTTTCTATGAAACTAATTTGTTTATTCCTGTTAAATAGATATTCAACTTATTTCCAGCAGAAGATTCCAATTTTTTAAATTGAAATCGTTTAATTTCGAAAATTTTGGACTTCCTTTGAACACGACGTTCACTTTCTTGCTCCGTAACAGACACAACTTGCTCGCACAAGTGTAATTTCGAGCTGCAATTTAAAAGTAGATACGAGGGTTCGGACGCTTTTCATTTCAGGTTTAGACATTCGGACTATTACTCTAACCACCTCACCACTTTAAATTTCCGAAAGTGAAACTTCATTTTTGAGGTTTTGGCCAGCTATTTGGGATTCGGCCCCACAGTGGAACGGCTTACATCGAGGGACCTTATATCCGAGTTCCAGTGAATTGAAATTTTTGAATCCAATAGGTTTTTTTTCTCCAATAACAATTATGAGGCGAATCTTGCTACAGAAGATGTGGAGATATGGAATTAATTGAAATGATTCCTTCAACGGAAGCATGTTTGGCGGAAAAATTTGGATATCATGGAACCGAAGCTGTTGTAAATAAACCTAAAAAGAAACTTTGGATTCCGAAGATTAGTTTTTTTGTACATAAAATCACAAACGATTGTATAATTTGCAAGAAGCAAAGATGTAAAGCATCCTATTATGAGAAACATTCCAAACAAGATTTTCATTTAATCTATTAACTTAATTAATTAATTCAATATTATGCGGATTCCTGCTTAATGGCGATTAGAAGACTTCTTGGTCGTCAAAGACCAGTTCTTCAAATCTGGTGCGACAATGGAAACAATTTTAAAACGGGACTAATCGAGAATTAATAGAAGCTTTTGAGAAAAAACAGATAAGAAGCTATTGAATAAAATGGAAAATGTTGAAACGGAGTGGAAATTTATTCCTCCAGTTTCACATCATATGTGAGGATTTTGGGAGAGACTCACTGGATATTTTCAACAATAAATTCAAGTGATTCTTAAACGAAGGCATCCAGCTGAAGGAATCGTGCAGACGTTATGTGCTGCAGCAGATTATATTGCGATTAGCCCTACTTTGACGTATTCTTCTCCTTCTTATTTGTGGCTTCTTACTTTATGTGCTGGAGCAGATTATATTGCGATTAGCCGAACTTTGACGTATTCTTCTCCTTCTTATTTGTGGCTTCTTACTATTCAGCAAACAGCTAGAACTAACACACAGAGAAGAAAATAAAGATGTAAATTTTAACAAAAAAAGTCCAAACGCCCGAACAACATTAATATTCAAAAGCCTCTACTAGCCTGTGCCACTGAGACACTCGGATAACAAGGCGCATTGAGCAGACATACCGAAGCATGTCAACCCAGGTAAGAGAAGTACAAGTAGACAGGGATAAGTAGAATGCGAGAAAGAAATCCTACCACGACAGAATCCAGGCAAGAGAAGCTACAGTATAACGTTACCCTTAGTAAAGAACGCACCCAACTCACTTATTACTTCACCATTCCGGTCAAAGAGAAGAGCATTAAGGTCAACCTTGTCAAACGTCTCTTGCGGATCAGCAGGTGCTTTAATTAAACCTCCTAAGGCCCAGTCGATTTCAACCCTGTCAAGAAGCTCTCCCCAGTCGTCATCGAAGTAAGCAGGTCTGAGGATCTGTTGCAACACTTCGAAACCCCCAGAATCCAATTAAGGGAGGAGACTAGAGCAGACTTCTCAGCCCTAAGTCTGAACTTCCTTCTTTTTTAACCCCTCCTAAGCCAGGGTGTCTAGTGATCAGGCAATTTGAAATTCCCGGGGTTTTCCCGGTTTTTTCCCGGTCAAATATTTTTCCCCCGACCAAGTTTTAGATGTCTTTTTGTGATTTTTTGAAGTCCATGTGTACATAGAAATAGGAATTTCAACATAATATACATAGAAAAAATCTGCCCGCTGCTCGAGCACACAATTTGAATGTTCGATTTTTTGAAGAAAACTCAAAAAGTTGTTGTGATAATCTTGTAGGTACATAGAATATTCAACTATTAGAAAAATGGTCTCAAGAAGTTTGAAAATGCTATAAGTTTTTGAATTTTGATCCAAAATAGCTGACTGACGAACTTGTCTTTTTCTTTTAGGTCTTAAAAAAGTGTGTACAGACTGCAGACAGACTACAGAATACTAACAGACTACAGATAACAGACTACAGACAGATTTACAGACAGATTTTACCTTCGTAAAAATCGTTTTTTTCTGATTTAGTGGGTCCCAAAACGTGGAGATTTGATGAAACCCGACTAAGACAAATTTTACATAAAACCAATTCCTTCTCATTAGGATGAGAATGTCAGAAATGACATAAATAGGTACTTGGGATAAGCATGAGAAGGAACCTTGCGACTGTAAATAAAGTGGAAATGGAATAAAAAGAAAATTAAGTAGAAAAAAGTTGATTTTTCGATCAAATACAAAAAATTCCCGGTCATAAGCAAAATTCCCGGGGTTTTCCCGGTTTTTTCACGATCCAATAAAATTCCAGGGTTTTTTCCTGTTTCTCCCGGTTTCCCGGTCCGCTAGACACCCTGTAAGCCCATGTCCTTCATCGCTACATTTTTCAGCAATTAGCTGTAGCTTCGCAATGAAAGGATTATTTCTACAACTGATATTTCTCTGGAGGAAGCGATTCGACCAAAACAACCTTTTCATAGCAAGAGGGGGCTCATTCACTTCCGCCAAGAGGACGGAAATGGGGGGGGGGGGGTACTCAAGCACCCAAAAAAAAAACATAAGCGTCTGATACTGGACACAGACAAGAATGCTCAAGTCTGAGTCGCTAGCACAAGCAAAAAGAGGAGCACTCCAATTAAGACAGGCCCTTAGAAGGTTACATACTATATGCAACTCCTGACACAGCAGAATCAGCACCCCTGGAGACTAGCTATAACGCGAAGTACATTTACAGCTCTTAAAGCGTTCATAGTAATGCACTTTATATGGGAAACCCAGGTGAGACGCATATACATGAGAATCCCCAGGTACATCAGAGTTGACTGGCAAACAGTCAAGTGCCCACTGACGTCTAGAATAATCTCCTTCAAAGCCACCCGAGATCTTGAAAAAATACATAGTTCGGATTTAGGAAAGAAGATAGAGAGACCCAGCTCAGCGAGCCACGGAATCGACGTCTCAATGGCTTCCTTAAGAAGCGCAAAAGCAGCCTGAATGACCCTACATCTAACAATCAAAAAAAGGTCATATGCATACTGACTAGCCCTCACACCATTGGGAAAATATTTACCTAGTTTGTACAAGTCTAGGTGAAGCAAAATGGAAGACAAAACTCCTCCTTGAGGGATCCCGACTCCACAAGCAAGTGGTACACCTCACTCAGAAAAGAATAGTCTCCTTTCAGTGGTCAGAAACGATATGAAGTTAATCACCCTAGCTGCAAAACCCAACTCTTTCAGGTTCTGGGTCAAGACTTCAGGGAGGGCCGAACGCACCCTTGATATCAATTGCAAGGGTCAGAAAAGGCTCCCCGCACCCAAGCCACTCGTAATCTCGGTGGTGACCGTAATGACACAGTCCACGGCGGATAGATCTACCTCTCCTATATCCGTACTGGAACCTCGGAATCCACTCTTCTTTGTCAACCCTAAATTCCAAACCGCGTTGAACCATTCTTTCAAAAAGTTTGCACATGGTTGAAGTTAGAGAGATCGGTCGAAACCAATTACCAGCAGGTTCGGAGATTAAGATGACAAAAGTATCGACCCATGTCTGGAGGGAAGATGAGAGAGCACGAACATTCTGTTAAACAGAGAGAAGAGAAATGCCAGCACAAGGACAAAGAGGCCCCTGATGATCTAATACGTAATTCCGACAAGCCCAAGGAACTTACGAGCCTTACAGGAATTCAAAGCTGTCCTGAATTCAGCCTTTCAAAACGGACGGTTGATTGCATAAGTCTCATCAACCTCTGCTATAACAGGAATCTCGACAGCAGCAATATTAGGAGCCACAAGAGCATTTTGTCCAGCCCTGAACTCAGCCGAGTTGGGATGAGTGACTACCGTAGAGTATTTGGAACCACAGCGTGAAATCAACGACCGTACCGTTCGCCATTTTCTATTGAAACCACTCAATGGATTGAGAGAATCACAGATCAGTCGAAAAGAACAATATTTCTGTCACGAAGAAATTTTTTGACTTCATTATCAACCACTGTTGACTCCAGGACACCCTCTCGAGATTGGTTAGCCAGATATCTATGTAAGACATCACGCCTTCCAACCAACACCATATCACAATCAGTGGTCCACTAGACGGGTGGATTTTCCGTCCTCCCCTATGGAAGTTCGAAGGATAAGCAACACAGTCAGCTAGAAGGTCAAACACCGCATTTATAAATCGGTCATAGACAGCCGCAGGTTTGACCCCATCATCCAAGGCCGATACTAATTCAGGAGTCTGATCCTACGTACCTCTTAGGATGTGAAGCCAGTCCAGTTTTTTGTTATTAAATCGATTGAAAGAAGAACTGGATGTCGCTGGAGTCGCATCCAGAACACCCACGGCTAAAAAGTGATCCCAGGAGAAAGTGTCCCCAGTAACCGTAACCGACGAAAAATGAGCAAGAGCAGCCGAAATAAAAATCAGATTTAGGTTTGCACCAGTCTTAACCATCAGAGGAAGAAATGTCGGACAAGAGTCGTTCCAGGGAATCAAATCCCGATCCAACACTGCTCGAAACAGCTCTCTACCACTTGCATTTTCCCACTCAGATCCCCATACAGGCGAATGAGTTGAAATCACCGCAGAGAAGGATGGAATCATAACCATCCGCACAGCCAATAAGCTGATACCACGACTCATAACAGTCACATGCGAGGAAGCATACACCGAAAAGATAGCCAGGGATCCAAAGGAGGCGAAAATAACAATTCCACCGCATCAATCTCCTTAAGCCAACCGCCACGAAGGTCCAGAGAGCCAATGAGGAGATCTCTCCTAATTAAAATAGCACAGCCGCCACCCACAGCTGAGCAGCAAGGTTTCATCTATGCATTTAAACGCAAAAAAAACTGCGTTAGAGATGCAAACTCTTGTATACTGCGCAGCTGTGGCAATCGTCAGAACGTTGGGCCGCAGAACTAGGCCTACAAATGCAGTCTTTGCTCCAAGAAGGGAGCGAGTGGAAGAGTCTACATCAACGACATTGCTGGTCCACTTAACCGAAATTTGCAGGCAACCTATATAACCAAGATCCATAAGGATAGCAAGCTAAGGCTAACGTGAGAAGTAGGAGATCATGAATCCACCAAAAAGACTTTCTAAGGATGGACAAATTAGCTGAAGCTAATACTACTTTCCCTGATTTGCTTCCCGAATATTTTAATATCTGGAATCTGAACTGTGTAGTTTATGAGAAGGCGGTCTCCCTGCTTAGCGACAATACAAGTAACGATACTTCAGTATGCCTGAGTAAGAATCGCGAGCGTATTGCACAGCTTCAGTTTGAAATTGAAACGGTCAGACGGCATGAATAAAATGTTCAGTGCACTTCCTCGAAACTTAAGGAAAGCAAATCAAACGCCTAAAAAGTGTAAACTGTTGACCATCAAGCAAAACTGAACGTAAAAAAAAAGATCCCTTTCAACAGCGAAACAGCGCCTTGAACGGCGAGTAAAGTGGATTCAGGAAAATTCCACCTTTTCTACTCATCCTTCTCGTCTGTTCAATAAACCGTCACGTGCCGTTGGAAATCCGCCTAGTCGAGAAGAGATGCAAGTCTTCTGGGAGCAAGTATATCGAGATACTTATCACCTAAATTAAGAGACTTCAGACAGATCACTCTTTCGTAACTTTTGCCAAAGGCAAAGGTTACAAGATTCAGAGGAAGAGTGTCCACAAATTACTGCTGAAGATGTAATGAAAGTTATCGCTAGAACTAAAAACTTTTCAGCGCCAGGGCCAGATAAAATTAACAAGTTTTGGAGGAAGAAGTTCACTTCTACGCACCAACATCAAGCTCGTTTATTTAGTACTTTCTTTTACGGAGAACGACCTATCCCGCAGTGGCCAGCGGAAGGACGCACGGTACTGATCCCTAAGACCGGATATTTGTCAAGGCCAAAGAACTACAGCCCCATAGCTTATTCAAACACCAGCTACAAGCTATTCACTGTCATCCTCAAAGAGAGGATATTAACATCTATCGAGCCGGTATAGACTTGATCAAGTATCGATGCAATCTGTACATGGCTTGGATTGACTACCGTAAAGCATTCAATAACACGAACCATGAGCTACTTACCAAGCTCCTTGAGTGCCTGGAGGTGCAACCAAAAATAGCGAGATGCATAAAAGAGCTTATGCTTTTGTGGCGGACAAGATTTGTCATAATATCTCACAAAAGACAAGTGACTACCAGCTAAAGCACATATAAGAGGGGTGTCTTTCAAGGAAACTCTCAAAGTCCGATACTTTTCTGCATCTCCCCCTTGCCTCTATCTATTATGCTCCGAGGCAAAAGCTCTGGACACCTATGTGGCCCGCCAAACAGAAGAGAAAATAAGGTCAACCACCTTTTATACACGGACGACCTTAAACTCTTTGCTTCTTCAAAAGAGGACATTAACATCCTTGTGCCGGCGGTAAATAGGTACTCTAAAGCGATTGGCATGAGCTTGGGCCTGTATAAGGTTGCCTGCGTCCACTTAGACCAAGGTAGACTAGAAACTACATCACGCGTAACGATCAGGATGATCAACTCATAGGCGGAAATACCACTCAGCATCTTGGTAATCGAGAAACATATACATATCTTGGAATACCGCAAGCGGAAACCCAAAATGTGCGTGTGTTAAAAACGGCCCTCGCAAAAAGTTATCGCCAAATTCTCAGAAAAATTTGGGCTTCCGAATTATCTTGGAAGAATAAGATCCAGGCGACCAATATGCTGGCCGTTCCTATCCTGCTCTACACTTTTGGTGCATTAAAATGAAAAGTCGATGAGTTGAAGCAACTTGACCGAAGCACACGCAAGATGATAACTATCCATCAAATTCATCATCCTAGATCTCCCCTACCTCGAGTATACCTTCCACGAGTTAAAGGAGGTAGAGGCTTGCTAAGCTTGGAGTGTCTTAATCGAAAAACGGTTCTGGCTACATTCTGCTCAGTTTTAAATAGCACAGATTTTTGTATGCGATTCATACATCAACGTAAAGTCGTCAATGCTGCCGCGTTTCTATACCGTGCCACAGATAGGGCGCAGCGGAGCTTAGTCTCCCATTTAATTCCAGGGACACTACACATGGCCTAGCATCACTAACACCTCTGGTGTTCAAAGTCGTGTACAGGAAGCAGAACATTCGCTTCTACTAAGAGAACATGCTAACAAGAAACTTTCTAGGCCATCAGGAAACAAGCGACTAAGAAAACTATGAAATGGCAGATGGTAGCTCTATGAAAGAATCCAGAGGCGACTGTTGTCACCTTCAACGCTCGCGGCCGCTTTGTAAGGATAACAGCAGTGAAAAAAGAACTCCAAACTAGATCATGCTCCTAATTTTGTACCTACAACGTCATCGCAAAAGATTTCAAACACCCAATTAAATTAATTTATAACATCTTCATCTCACTAGGCACTTAACTTAGTCCGTGGTTTGTGATGAAAAATCGGGTTCACCCGATAACAAGTTTGAAGAAAAAAAATAATACACCCTACCGAAGGTGTTCTCGAGTTGACGTACTGTAGGGCTTGAGCTTTCCTCTCAAAACTTTTATGGCTACGTTGACGGTAACACTGCTAATGACATCGTTTCCTATGCCAGACAGGCAGAGAACGAAAAGGAAAGGGATTAAGAGGAATATCGAAAACCCACAAATTATCATGCAGAAGTCACGAAATATATATATATATATATATATATATATATATAGTCGTTGGTTGCTGCCCTAGGATCGTAAAGGCCCTCCTGGCGCAAGACATCAGCAGTGCCTGCGGAGGGTGTTTCGGTTGGGAGCCCCCAGCTGACTACTTACACATTAAAGTTACGGCAGCGCATCAAATTTCAAACCCATCATGATGAGTATTTGTTGCGCTGCCAACTTGAACAGGAGATGGGAGCGACCACCACTTCACTTGACGGGATGGCCTTTCGCCAAAGATTTGTAGCGAATTTTCCTGAAATAGTGACAGTAACTGAAGATGAACTAAAACAACGAAGGCGTCAAATAATGGACAAGAACCCACCACCTATGAAACAGCCGGAAATATGTAATAGTGCACAAAACATAAACAAAAAAGTCCTCTAGCACAAAGCTGTACGAAGCTTAGTTTTGGCACAATAAAGCTTCAGAGTTGAGCCTAATCAAACAATGAGGAACGAGCTTTAGCGACCACTTATACCTGACCCGAGCGTTAAGATAGTGTGTGCTTTTTGGCGAAACACTTAAGCTCTCGCATTATGTCATTCCCCGTCGAGTGGTCGCTCTTCAATTGTTTATTGCATAACGCAAAGTTCAAACCTCCAAAACTTGAAAAAAAATTGAATTCTTCTTCCGAACATTTATTAACAAAATCAAACTAACAAAACAACCTTTCTCTCAAAATTTCTTTTAAATAACTTGTAACAAAAACCTGAAAATTCGCGAAACCCAGCAAAGTTACTTTCTTGAAAATTCTTTACTAAGATTTAAGGAACAATACACCTTTTCTAACAACGAAGGTCACACTTTTCAATTCCTCTAAGAACTTCTGTTACACAACTTGTAACGAAACTAACCAAAAAAACTGAACACTTACGAAATCCAGCAAAATTCCTTTCTGGAAAATTCGTTTCCATGATTTAAATGACAAAACACATTTTCTAACAACAAGAATCACCCTTTTCAATTCCTCTCAGATTTTCTGTCACATAACTTGTAACAAAAGTAACAAAAACCTGAACATTCGCAAAACCCAGCGAAGTAGCTTTTTTAAAAATTTGAAAGCAATTAGGCCTAACATAAAATAGAACCTTTACTAACAAAAAAAGTTACTCTTTTTGGTTCTTCTCAGAATTTATTATGCATAACTTGTAACAAACATAACAAAAAATTGAAAATTCGAGAAACCCAGCAAAATTTCCTTCTCGAAATTTTGTTGGCAAGATTAAAATAACGCAAAACCTTTTCTAACAACAAAAGTCACCCTTTTCACTTTCTCTCAGGATTTCTGTTACATAACTTGTAACAAAAGTAACAAAAAAACTGAACATTCGCGAAACCCAGCAATATTTCTCTCTTGAAAAATTGTTGGCAAGGTTAAAATAACGCAAGACCTTTATTAATAGCAAGTCACACTTTTCGCCGCACTAAAAATTTCTGTTAGATATAACTTGTAAGAAAATTAACAAAAAAACTGAACATTTACGAAATCGAGCAAAATTTCTTTCTGGAAATTACGTTTCCAAGATTTAAATATCAAAACACATTTTCTAACAACAAAAGTCACCCTTTTCGATTCCAATCAGAATTTCTGTTACGTTACTCGTAACAGATGTAACAAAAAACGTAAAAATCCAGATACCCAGCAAAATTTGCTTCTTGAAAATTTCTTAGCAAGACTAAAATAACACAACACCTATTCTAACAATCAGTCACCTAAAAAAACTGAACATTTACGTAACCTGGCGAAAATTCTTCCTGGAAAATTCGTTTCCAAGATCTAAATTAAAAATATATTTTATACCAAAAAATGCACTATTTTCGGTTCTCCTCAGAATTGATGTTACATGGCTTTTAACAAAAGTAACAACAAAACCAAAGACATTCTTTTTGATTCCTCGTTGAATTTCTGCCACATAACTTGTAACAAAACTAACAGAAAGCTAAACATTGGTAAAACCCAGCGAAATTGCTTTCTTAAAAATTTGTAAGCAAACCAAACATAAGAAAACAGCTTCAACAAGAAAAGTTACTCTTTTCAGTTCCTCTAAGAACTTCTGTTACATAGCTTGTAACAAAAGTAACAAAAAAAAACTAAAAATTTGAGACTCACCAACATTTTTTTCTTGAAAATCTGTTAGCAAGATTAAAATAACAGAACACCTTTTTTACCCACAAAAGTCACCCTTTTCTACTCCTCTCAGAATTTCTGTTACATAACATTTACAAAAAATTGAAACATCGCGAAATATGGAAAACTTTTTCTTATTGAAAATACGAATAGCTAGTGAAATGTTTTTCAATTACACATGGAAAAAATAACTTATTAGATAATAATCCGACTGAAATTAATCCAACCTTTCGTAGAATTAAGGAAAAGTAAAACAAACCTAACATCTTAACACCTTCTGGTCAAAAGCTATCGGAAAAGCTTGGGAAACAGGAACCTTTATCAAGCAACCGGAATTAGTGCATTATTTCCTGAAAATCTTGGGACGTTTGAATGCTTTAGTCGATTGTGTGACATTTTGCCATTTTTTAAAAATAGATATAAGTTTGTCGTGAAGTAGGAACACTTTCTACAGTTTTCCTTGAGCTAAAAACTACCAAAAAACTGTTTGAAACATAAATTTATATCATGCCAACATGTCAACGCCTCATGTCACTTTCTGTGACATTTATTAAATTTTTAAAAATATACAAGAGGTTCTCGTCAAAGTAAAACATAGTCTGTTGCGTTCCTCGCTTCGCTCAGGCAGCTAACTTCACACTCGTGAAATCGTTGCCTTTCGACCCTCATCACACAATATACTATTGTCTACTTGGTCTAAAATCAATATTTTTTGAACACTGATTATTGATTTTACGAGTTTCGAAAAAAATCTCTCTAGCTCCGCTGGGATTCGAACACCAGGTCTTTCAGATTTCCGGTTCGAATGCTCTAAACCACTCAGCTACGAGTTAGTGGGACGATGGTCGTGGGGGTTAAGGCGTAGGCTTTGGACCCTCTCCGTCGGCTTGCGGGTTCGATTCCCGCCTCGCACTCTGGAAGAGCCTCGGTGGCCCATGCGGTGAACACTAGCCTAGCAAGGGAGTTGTTCATCTCCGGAGAATCGTGAGACTGGTACCTCTAGAGAAAAAGTTTCTCTAAGTACTTAAGGCTGTTGCTCTTGGTGGGTCGGAACCCACCTTAAACTGTAGGTCCCCCTCCCACCACCAAGTAAGTGCGTGGGGCGTGTGTAAAGGAATAGGGAAGAGATACAAGAAAAATGTAGACCCTTAGGGGGCACATTAGAAGCTTCCATTCCATTCCATTCCACTAAACTACGGAGAGACGAGAACATTTTCATAAAAACTCCTACAAGTTGAATTTCGACGTCATTCGATACTTGTCGATACTTGACTTGGTGTACGAATCCCAGCGGAGCTAGAGATATTTTTTTCGAAACTCATAAAATCAATAATCAATATTCAAAAAATATTGATTTTAGAACAATTAGACAAAAAACATTACAGGTTGCCCACCAGTTATTATTTTAGAAAGGGAAGGCATCTGGAGGAATGATAGTACAGAACAGAGATTTAAAAATTTTTAATCCTACAAGTTTTGGTTTCTCAATCAGTTAACTCAAAGCTATTTTAGGTAGGTAACAACTTTGAGAATCTCATTTCTTATTTAGTTTCTTGATCTTTCATTCAGCTTGGTTTCTCTTTGAACCAAGGGCTCGGAGCTTACTTAAGTTCTGAAAATTGTTGCTGCGGGCTGAAGATGGAGCTAAAAAACAACTCTAAGCGCAACGGTTGTCGATTTTCCCTGTGTTTTCCCTGTGACTTCCTCATAGAAAAATCGCTGTATTTTCCCTGCTTTCCCTGTTTTTCCAGAAAGTGGGCACCCTGCATTAATATCATAATAATTAATATTTCGTTGGACGTGGGTGTGGTGAGCCCACACTTGTAGTTATTTACTACAAGAAACTATCCACCTAGAAACACTACCCGAATCGGGTAGTGTCACGCCTACCCCTAGAGGCTCGCCGAAAGGGAAACGGCTTAATGGTATAAAAAAAAATATTGATTTTAGAGTAAGTAGACAAAAAACATTAACATCATAATAATTAATATTTCGCTGGTCAAAAACCATAACATCAATTAATAAAAATCAATCTCATGTTGGAATGATCTAACAAGTATCGAATGACATCGACATTCAACTTTTAGGAGTTTTGAAGAAAATCTTCTCATCTCTCTGTAGCTTAGTGGTTTAGAGCATTCGGACCGGAAATCTGAAAGACCTGGTGTTCGAATCCCAGCGGAGCTAAAAAGATTTTTTTCGAAACTCATAAAATCAATAATCAATATTCAAAAAATACTGATTTTAGACCAAGTAGACAAAAAACATTAAAATCATAATAATTACTATTTCGCTGGTCAAAAACCATAACATCAATTAATAAAAATCAATCTCATGTTCGAATGATCTGACAAGTATCGAATGACGTCGACATTCAACTTTTAGGAGTTTTGAAGAAAATCTTCTCGTCTCTCCGTAGCTTAGTGGTTTAGAGCATTCGGACCGGAAATCTGAAAGACCTGGTGTTTGAATCCTAATGCCACAACAAGGAGTGCACTAGTTTTTGAAAATCATGAAAAATGACAACAATTTGTAGCTTCTGTGACATTTATTGATTTTTTTTAATAGGTAAGAGCTTATCTTGAAAGCAAAACTTCTCTGTTACGTTCATCAATGGAAAAACTACCCACAAAATTTTTGAAACATAAATCCCAAGCTCGCCACCGCACGTAGTGCATTATTTTTTTATAATCATATAAAGTGAAAATAATTTCAATCTTTTGTGACATTTATTGATCTTAAAAAAATAGATAAGAGTTTCTCATGAACTGAAAATCTTGTCTGTTGCGTTTCTCTAGGGTAAAAATACTTAAAAAACAGCTTTTAAAACAAATTTAAATTTAGTATATGTATTTAAAAAATCGATAAGAATTTCTCCTCAAAGTGAAACCTTGCCTGTTGCCTTCCTCGAGGACAAAACTACCTAAAACCTAATTGGTATCATTGCAAGTAGTACAAGTACAAGTAGTGTATTTTTTCCTAAATCATGAAAAGTGTAAATAATTTGTAACTGCTGTGACATTTATTGATTTTTTAAAAATAGATAAGAAGTTCTCCTCAAAGCGAAACCTTGTCTGTTGCGCTCCTTTATGAAAAAAACTATTTAAAAAAAAACGTTTCAAACATAATATGCTTTGATGCCACCACAAGTATTACATTATTTGGCAAAAATCATGAAATATGTGAATAATATCTAACTGTCGTGACATTTATTGATTTAAAAAAATAGATAAGAGGTTCTCGTCAAATTGAAACCTTGTATGTTTTTTGTTAGTTTTGTAACAAGTTACGTAACAGAAATTCTTAGAGGAATCGAAAAGGGTGACTATTGTTGTTAAAAAATCTGTTGTGTTATTTTAATCTTGTCAACAAATTTGGAAGAATGAAATTGTGGTGGGTTTCTCAAATTTTTATATTTTTTTGTTCCTTTGTTACAAGTTATGTAACGACAATCCCCCCCCCCCCCTTAAAGCATTCGAAATGGAAATTGGGAAAGTTGAGGAAAAAGCGTTCGCCCCAAAAAACGTTCGCCCCACATAGGAAAACTAACAAAAAAGAACCAAATCTCTCGCATGCGCTTTAATGAGGCTAATTTTGCAAATAGATTTTACTGTACATGTAGTTTCATTCTTATCACTCTGGACTTGGCCATTTCGAGTCACTCACCTTCCTGCTTTTCGACTTTTAATAGCCATATTTATATCAAAATCGCGACGCCAATTAAATATTTTATTGACAAAAGCGTTGCTCGTCATAAAAAGCTGGAAGGTAAGTTACTCGAAATGGCAAAGTCCAGAATGACAAGAATGAAACGACATGTACAGTAGAATTCCTTCCCCAATTTCCATTTGGAATGTTTTTTCCGGGGGGATTCGGATATCTTTTGGTATATTTTTATTAATTTTCGTGAGATCATACAAATTTATAATTATAATCATCAGAAATAAACATAATGATTCAGTGACATATAAGAATTTGAATAGGACGAAGTTCCCGATAAAATGGTGATGAGTGCTAAAAAATAAAAGGCTGAACTTTTCTTACAAACAAAAAAATCACTCGACTAATAATTGTTGTGCGTATGGTCTGGTAGGTGGTCGCTTTTTTCTCGCCTTCAATCAACTACCGCTAACCATGATTTACTAATGTGAATAATCATTAAATAGTATATTGTGCACTTAGGGGGATAAAAGGGGCTTTTCCGACAAGTATACAAGTCGAAAAAGTGCCTCTCCCCCTTTGCGCATACGATATTTGTTATAACAAATGGATGACTTCAGACATTCGTCAAAATACAGTCATAATTTCAGTCCGTACTAAATTTTCAATGAAGAAGCATGAAATTTATGTTGACTCATTCTAAATTATCAAAAATTCAATACAAAAGTTGCTGGAAATCTTTGGTAATTTACGGTAATTTTAGAGATGCTTTATGGTCACTTACTATAAATTGCGAAAAATTCAAATCAAACATGCCTATTAATTTGCGGAAATTTCCGGTCATTTGTGGTAATTTTACAGGTAAATATGGTGACTTACCATGAATTACCCCAAAATTCATTTTTGAAAATTCCCATTAATTTCCGGAAATTGATTAAAATTTTTGGTAATTTATCGTAATTTTACGGATTAATATATAGTAAATTACCATAAATAACCCAGAATTCATTTTTTTCAATTTTCATAAATTTCCGTGAAATGAAAATTTTCGGTAACCTACGGTAATCTTACAGGTAATTTAGATAAATTATCCAAAATTCAATTTAAAAATGTCTATTAATTTATGGAAATTTTCAGTAATTTACGGTAATTTGATCAGTTATACAGTGAAACTTCCATAATTCGAAGTGGCACGGGGCGTTGAAAAAAAATCGAATTATCGAACAATTCTGTTTCCAGGCGATATCTTAATAAATAAAAAATTTGCAATAGTAATATAAAATTATAATAATAATTATAAATAAAATAAATAAAAGCGCAGCCGCAGCCCAATCCGACTTCCAAGCTTTTGCATGGATGGCATCCGCAATTATATACTTCCAAGTGGTAGTATCAAAAAGACCCGACAGAGAGCGCCACTACTGCCTCTACACAGTTTAACAGTATCTGTTATGGGATAATAATGTGAATAACTAAAATAATGGTTTTTTTCACTACAAAATAAATGTTGAATCTATTACAATAGATTCATAGACTTCCAATAATAATTTTTACGAAAAAAATCTCAGGAAATAGTGATAGCGATAGAGAAACTAGTTAAAAATACATATGGTTTTCCACACAGTGTCAAAGTATTATAAAGATTGAATTATTAATAATTAATAATAATGTAATTACCTGACGGAATAATTCACCTGGAAATATAATTTCAAAATTAATTTACATAATGAAAAACTAATTGATGGTTAGTAATATTAAGTGATATATGTTGTACTTAGACAAGGACAGACACCGACGTAAAAACTATTTTTTCTGACTTAGGGAGCCTCAAAACATCGACATTTGATGGAATCCGCGAAAGCCATTTTTCGCATAAAACCAATACCTTCTCATTATGATGAGAATGTAAAAACATTTTTTTTTCATTAAATGATAATAATTCCAAGAAATATACATACTAAAAATTTGAAAAAAATTATTGCTCCGTTAAGATTGTAACTAAATTGTAACTGAAATTGTTAATACAGTTAAAAAAAATTATTGCATCAAAAAATGATAGTTTGAAAAAATCCTTTTACCACAATATTTATTTGATTTTTAAATGATAAAAATATCTAGTTCTGCACTGCAACCTTATTAGTGCAGCTCGCAATATACGTGGACAGGCATTTTAGTTACAGTTGGATTTTTTTACCAAACCTTGTATTTTGCCAACAAAAAGATTGAGGAAAAAAATAATTATTATTTTTGTTCATATTAAACCGAATCTTCTAAATCAATGTTTTGACATTTCTTTGAGGTTAGAATAGAGTCGAATTCCATTTGCTCGTGAGAAAGAATTTAATTTAAATAATTTTTTACTATAGTTTTGTGATAAATTTCTTCTCCTTAATATAGGCTGTGAATATTCATTTCACACTGCAAATTTCATTCATGTTTTTTAAATGTAAAAAGGTAAACAATATGCATACCGATACCATAACATTGCCAGCAGGATCCTTCACTTCGCGCTTCCAAACTATATCCTCATATAAAAAATGCACTTCACAAACTAGCATCCCCGGTTTTAATATGTAATCTTTCCTCGGAATCGCCTTTTCCCATTCTAGTAATCTATTTGCTTCAGATGGAACTGTAAAATGATGGCACTTTTCATTATTAGGGACATCGTACCCCGAATCACAATTCGGTACGATACACCTGTGTCCAACCATTTTCAGTTTGCAAAAACTTCCACTAAGTATTTAGAAACAATATTGTACATGTCACATCATTTAACTATTGTCAATAAAAAATAATTTTAATACTAAATATTACTATTCAATAAGAGCCCGTAACAGATACTATTAAACTCTGTAGAGGCAGTAGTGGCGCTCTCTGTTGGTTTTTTTTGTACTATCACTTGGAAGTATATATTTACGGATATCATTTCATGGAGTCGGATAGGGCTGGGCAGCGGAGTGCCAGAATCTGGCAACACCCCGCCCGCCGGCTACTGCCAGGAGAAAGTAGAAGATGCCGAAGAAGAAGAAGTCCAAGTTGTCCGGGCCGGGACAAGAAGACAAAGAAAGAAGAAAAGCAGAAGCCCTAGTAGGCTAAGAAACGGCACCACCTGAAGTAATGCGAAAGTGTTTCCGGGGGGATTTCTGCCAAGGAGAAAGGGTGGTGGTTTTTAGTGGGTCCCTTGGTGGCATTATTATAGTGACAAAAGTTGACTTTGTATAATGTATGGTTATACTTAAGGTATAATTGAATACTCTATATGTCAGAGTCTTGTAGTGATGCGACTAAGATCCCCACACTACCGAGAAGTGCGGACCCTTTACGGTGTGATTTTGAACATTTTCTACCAGCCCTCGTAAAAAAAAGCTAATCCAGTTGAGAGGGTTAATCGCACACTGAAAACCATGATGTCATCTTTCGAAGTGGGTGATCATCGTAGCTGGGATAAACACCTTCCCGATTTCCGCCTTGCGTATAATACCGCTGTACACAGTTCGACTCGCGTGTCGCCAGCGCTCTTAAACTATGGTAGGGAGCCTAGACTGGCAAAAACGTTGAGAAGACAGGAAGAGGGAGCCCCCGATCAAGTCCCATTATCAGGAAAGGAATGGGAATGTAGAATTAAGCGATTGCCAGCCCCTAGAGACCTAGTCGCACATCACTTGGACATAGCGTCCGATCGTCAGGCGAAGTAATATAATTGCAGGAGACGAGATATTTGCTACGAAGTAGGTGATGTTATGTGGCGCAGGACTAATACTTTCTCTCCAGCTATTGATTTTGTCGCGAAAAAATTATCCCCGTAATGTGCCGGTCCGTTAAAGGTTAAAAGTAATATCGCCGGTAATTTATGAAATCCAGGATGAATCCTGTATAATTGAGAAAGCGCATATTAAAGATATAAAACACTGCAGGTCGATTGATACGAACCTAGTTAACGAAGGTCCTTTTTCGCGGAGTGAAGATGAGGAAGAAGATTCCCAAATATCGCCCAGAGACGGTGCAGGAGCTCCGAAGGAGCCAGGGCCACTCCTGCCGGTTGTACTTCCGAAGACCCCGCGCCGTCAATCAAGCCACCTTGCTCCGCAACGAACGGGAACCAATGGGCCGAAGGGAACGGTTCCCATCATTCCCAGCGGTGCCACAGAATCATCGCTACCGGCCGGTGACGGTACCGGAATTGGAAGAACCGGAGACCAGCCGAAGAAGAAACGGGGAAGACCCCGAAGAGCAGGTACCGGAGGTTCAACCAGAACCTGGCGTCCAACCGGAACAGGAGATTCAGCCGGAAAGGGAAATTCCAGCGGAAGTCGGAGGTGGCTCGAGAGGGGAACAACCTCCAAGCCGCAAAAGGGGAAGACCTCGGCGTCGTACCCTCGGCATCCCAATCACGCAACTTATCCGTCGCCGTGGTCCAGAGAGACCCAGGAAGCTTCAAGGGAGCCATAGCTAGGGTTGCGTCCCACCCGAAGCCGAAAGGACGGAGGAGGAGGAGGAGGAAGGGCCCCGCCGAAGCAGGCAACTTAGAAGAAAATAGGGCAACTTCCAAATCCTCTCCAACCTTTACGGGCTTATGAAATGCCTTCCCCTCTTCGGAGTATCGATGCTCAGGTGTCTGCCATACACGGAATCCCCCCCCCCTTCCTGCTCAAGCCCCATCTGCTTGGTCGGAGCGCCCCCGGATTCGTCAGTTAGGCTTGATAAGAGGGGAAAGCCCGAGATGCCTACGTCTTCAGTGAACGTTGATATTCGGGTCTCGGCTCAGCTGGGGTTGTCCCAGGTTCCGAATCTAGCATCGACTTCGCGGGACGAAGGCCTCTCACTTTCGTCGACCAAGCCAGACTTGTTTCTGGCCCCAAGCCCTGGGCCCGCTCCGATACCATCTGGTAATAAAAAACTGGCCCAGGGGTGGACTCAGAACCATCAGCCCAAACTCTGCTCTCCTGCTGCCCACACGATGTTCCGAAGGGACCTTTGCAAATCCTTGATACCACCACCGGACCACACCTGCTGGAATTATCATCGGGTGGGGCATGATTTCAACCACTGTTTATTCCAGAAGGGAATATTTTGTTTCTATTGCAGAAAGCCCGTGGTGATGATCAACCAATGCCGAGGTGTGCGTCGAGATGGAGACTAGGAGAGGGAAGCCCTTATTCCCGACAGGAACAGGGCGCATCCTCCTCAGCACCCCGGCTCCGCCATGTTGGATACAGTGGGCCTCTTTGTAAGAAGATTTTCGTTTATGTTAAGTTTTTCTTTGTGTACTTGTAGTTCTGTAATGAACTTAAATTTACTTTTTTTTTTTTGTTGAGCTGAAAATTTTACTTGACATGTTGATCATGGTTTGGGTTCAACCCTTTTTTATACCCCCTAATCATTGTAATTAATAACATGAACATCCTTTCTTAAATTTAAATAAAATAGGATTTTATTCACTTTTATTACTAAATTATGGAACTGTAGTACGTTTCCCGCCCCACTAATCCTTCTACCCTGAGCTAGAGAAAACTTAAATTTAAATTTTGCAAGCGAATTTTGTTGGAGTGACGCCGTGGAGGCGTCTGGCGCCTAACAGATAATTATATCATCAATTTATCTTTCTGTTCCTACGTTGTCACCGCCATTTTGTAGCGATGCTCCTAGCTTTATGTCCAATAAGACTGGGAAAGTCGTTATAACTTATATGGCTGTATAAACATTGAAAAAATAAATCTAAAATTCCTCTTCCAAAACTCAGTTGAAGTTTCAGTTTTTGAGCTACAAAATATTTGAACTGGACCAATCATGAGCACGGTATAAACACTCAAGGTTTATACCGCGCTCCTGATTGGTCCAGCTTAAATATTTAATAACTCAAAAACTAAGACTTCAACTGATTTTTGGAAAAGGAATTGTCAATTGATTTATTTTTATTTTTATATAGCTATATAAGTCTGGACACTTGAGTCTGGGTCACCCTGTATAATACTGTATTATATTATATTACATTATACTATATTATATTACATTAGATTATACTGTATTATATTTTATCATTGCCTATCATAGTGTATCACAGTATAACTTGGTACAGAATACTGTATAACAAATCATACTGAATCATGTTGTATGATATTGTTTCGTATTGTATCGTATTGAATCATACTGTATCATTTTGTGTTATATTGTATCATATTGTATCATAGTATATCATATAGCGCCATGGTGTATCATATTATATCATTTAGTGTCATATTGGATCATATTGTATTATACTGTATCATATTCCATCATATTGTGCCATATTGTACCATGCAGTGTGATAGTGTATCATATTGTATCGCATTGCATCATACTGCATGATACTGTATCATATTCCATATTTATAATATTGCATCACATTGTATGGTATTGTATCATATTGTGTTACGTTGAACCATATTGTTCCATATTGCATCGTATTGTATCATATTGTACACATACTTGTGTGTGTGTGTTGATAACGCGAAAGTCGCGGGTTCGATCCCCTCATGGGCCACCTTCGGTTTCCGTTGTGATTCCTCTGGAATCGAACCGAAGGGCCTATGACAATGCCACGAAACGCGTCCTAGGGTTGCGGATAGAGGGTCCTTGTACCAAGGGTTTCTACTGAATATGGTTACCATAATTAATAAGCAGTCGCGAACGATTGTCCAAGGGTGGTCCCAAAGGAATTAACCCCCAAGCGGAGGCTTAACAACCGTGCCGAAAGCTGAATGGCACCTACGTGAGGTGTCTCGAAAGGTGACTCTGGGATACCCGGCGACCTCTCAGAGTATGCAGTCTTATACTTGTATGCGGGGCTCTACAAGTTTGGAGAAACGCCTTCCCTAGCTACTCGTGGGAACAACAATGGTAACACCAAACATAGTTTTGGTAAGTACGCTTCAAAATAATAGAATGCACAGGGCTCCCGACAATGGCTCAGACAATAATACCGACTACCCTAGAGTTGGGGGAGCCAATCAAGGCGGAGTTAATGCGATCGACCGGCGGAATCTCAATACTTTTGGGTGAACGGATCGACTCAATGACGACCTGCTAGAGTGCTACGATACCAGTATCGCCCAGAACAAGCCGGAAGCAGAGAAAGAGAGGCGACACTGAGACCAACCGCGGGCAGGCATCCAATAGAGGAAGAGCGATGCTTCAGGGTACGGAGAAACATCGACATCCAGGTTTCATTAAAACCCAAAGATCTGGCTGAACTGTATGAAGAGCTTCGTAGAGATTTTTCCGAAGAATCCGAACTCTGAACTATCAATTGGGTAGCTCAAATTATAAGACCAAAAGACGAACACATCAACTCACAACAAAGATAGGCTCGGCAAGACAGTACGCATCCCGCATTAGGTGTGATCAACTACATAACATCTGGCAGGAATTTCACTTCAAGAAGGCTCAAAGAACATAAATAGCTTCAAGGAACTGTGCAATGCCCTTATAACGCCTGGAGAAGAATTCCCACCTATCACTAGCGAGGAGATGAAAAAAGTATTAAAAGGCATGAAGAACTATTCGGTTCCGGGACCAGATGGTATCAAGACCTTCTGGTGGAAGAAGTTTCCATCAACCCACCAGCATCTGGCCCGCATGTTCACCTGATATCTAATGTCGGATGAGCCTATTCTGGAGTGGTTGGTGAAAGGGTGCATAGGACTCCTTCCAGAGATAGGCAACTTAGCTGACCCTAAGAATTACAGGCCAATCACTTGTGTACACACTGTATAAGATCTTCACAACTATCCTAAATGATAGGATTGTTCGGACAATCGGACCTGTGGCGAGAAATGTACGAATAACGCAGCTCAAAAAAAGGCGTAGCAGGATGTCGGGAGAACCTGCTCATCGATAGATGTGTCTGCAAAGACGCAGCATCCTACCAGCGCTTCCTATCGATGGCCTGCATTGATTACCGGAAAGCTTTCGATTCGACCTCTCATAGACTTATCATCTGTCTGCTTGAAAGCTTTAAGATTCATCTGCTCATCGTGAGGTGCAAAGAGAGAAAGATTTTGATTGATACATTTTATTACTACACTGATACATTTATTGCTGCCGCTTTGGAAAATCAGATTTACTATCTCATCTGGAAAACATGAAATGACAACTAACACCGTCACCTTTCAGAGAGGTGTCTTTCCGGGCGATACCATGAGCCTACTCCTCCTTTGCCTCACATTATTGCCACTATCCCTCGCACTTCGCCATTCCGAAGGGTACTTCTGAGGCAAACCTGGAAATCGAAAGTATAAAGTTACTCATGTATTTTACATGGATGATCTCAAGATCTTTGCTAAAAATAAAGAGCAACTACACCCAGCGCTAGGGATTGTCGAAGAATACACTCAGGAGATTGGAATGGTACTTGGGTTAGCAAAATGCGCAAAGGTTTATTTGCACAGAGGAAAACTTAATGGCATCTCTGAAGACCCTGAGCAGATACAAGCGTCTCATCCAGCAGATTTGGTCTTCCGAACTGTCGGCGAGGAACAAAGTATCTGCAACGAACATGCTTGCCGTCCCGGTAGTACTTTATTATTTTGGAGTGGTGCCATGGACGAAGGACGAGCTCAGATCCCTTGATAGGGGGTCACGAAAGGTTATGCATATGAACAAAAGCATGCACCTTAAGTCTTCTGTTCCGCTACTCTACATTTCACGCCGTCAAGGTGGTCGCGGAATACTGAATATTGAATGTCTTCACAACAGGATTATTCTGGGTACAGCTCAAATAGTCGCAAATGGAAGAGACCCTCTTCTTAAAATGGTCAGAAAGCACGAAGAAGTGGGCAAAGGAGCGTTTCTGTATAAAGCAGCGCAGGAGGCTGCTGAAACACTCGGCCTTGACTGCAATATCAGGGGTGAGCAAAATGCATCAAATCTCATCCATCTCGAGTACTCAATCCTGAAGGACAGCATTAAGAAGGCACAGAAGAAAAACTTCCGCGAGCAGCTCCTCGACTAGAGGATGCACGGCATCTCCCACAGAAATGTGCAGGATCAGTGGATGTCGTACGAGCTAACGTTTGCCTTCCTGAAATCACCCGGATTGAAGTCGGGCACG